>JAMPIO010000047.1:600000-762501 GCA_024699865.1 Aphelenchoides fujianensis | reverse complement strand
CACACACGAGATCGACGGATTTGTGGCCCTAACAGAGGGCCGTTTGGGATCAGGGCTTGGGGGGTTCACGCTCTCAAGCCGGTCGACGGGCGGTTGTCTACTTGGCGGCGGTGTACTTGGTGACGGCCTTGGTGCCCTCGGAGACGGCGTGCTTGGCCAACTCGCCGGGCAGGATCAGCCGCACGGAGGTCTGGACCTCGCGGGACGAGATCGTCGACTTCTTGTTGTACTGAAAGCGGCGGGAGGAGTGAATGCAATGAGAAGGAAGAGGAACTCACCGTCGCCAAGCGGGAGGCCTCGCCGGCGATGCGCTCGAAGACGTCGTTCACGAACGAGTTCATGATCGACATGGCCTTGGAGGAGATGCCCGTGTCGGGGTGCACCTGCTTCAGCACGCGGTAGATGTAGACCCTGAACACGAGCGATCAATCGAAGAATTGAAGGAAGGAAGGGACTCACGCGTAGGACTCCTTGCGGCCGCGTCGGCGCTTCTTGTCGCCGCCGGTCTTCTTCACGGCCTTCACGGCCTTCTTTCCCTTGGATCCAGCGGGCTTGGGCGCCATTTGGACGGTCGGTCGGTCGGATGGGGAGCGAGAGAGCAGAAAGTGGGCGTCTTTCGACTGGTGAAGAGCGGGGGAAAGCGGCCGCCTTTTATTCACGAGCGGGAGAGGGCGGTGGGCGGGCCGATCGGACGCGCGGGCAGCGGCGAGCGGACGAAGCGGCGGGAAGGACGCACTCGCTTGTTTTCGGTCCGCTCGCTCGGCGTCCGTCGGGCAAGCGGGCAAGCAGGCAGCAGGCCGGTCGGCGAGGTTCGGCGTCCACCTTTCCGCGGCAAGCCGGCCGGGCGGCAAGCGGAGAACGCGGCGTCCGATCGGGGCCTCCCGCAAAAAATCGCGCGCCAAAATCGCCGGCCGCCCGCCGCGTCCTCGGCGAGACCTCCGCCCGACTGCCGCTGCGGACCGCTGCGAATGCGGAGAGCGGTAGTGCGAGGCACACGATCCGCACGAACACACCAAACGGATGAGTTCAACGAAGCAAACGACACGCGGAAACAAATCCGCGATTCTTCTTCCTTCATCCGAACAAACAGTCGGGAGAATCGCTTGCTCAAATCCGCCTTTTCATCAACAAGCGAAAGATTCTTATACTCTCCCGCACGCATGCATCTCGTTCTTTTCACTCATCGTCACATGCGAATCCAACAAGCCGAACAACAGCACGAGCAATCAGTTTATTCATCCGCACACACTTCTCTCTTCCACTTCGCTGATTTGTGGCCCTAACAGAGGGCCGTTTGGGATCAGAGGTTGGTTGGGGGGTTCACGCTCTCAGCGGCTGCATTCGGCGGTCCGTCGGGCGTTTAGGCGCGCTCGCCTCGGATGCGGCGGGCGAGTTGGATGTCCTGAACACACGAGAGGAGTGAGAAGTGTTCGGAAGATTTTTTCGGCACTCACCTTGGGCATGATGGTGACCCGCTTGGCGTGGATGGCGCAGAGGTTGGTGTCCTCGAAGAGGCCGACCAGGTACGCCTCGGCCGCCTCCTGGAGGGCGAGCACGGCGGAGGACTGGAAGCGGAGGTCCGTCTTGAAGTCCTGCGCGATCTCGCGCACCAGCCGCTGGAAGGGCAGCTTGCGGATGAGCAGTTCGGTGGACTTCTGGTAGCGGCGGATCTCACGCAACGCCACGGTGCCTGCAAACGACGAGGAAATCAACAGAAGAGCGGAAGGGGGGATTCACCGGGGCGGTAGCGATGCGGCTTCTTGACGCCGCCGGTGGCGGGCGCCGACTTGCGGGCGGCCTTCGTGGCGAGCTGCTTGCGCGGCGCCTTGCCGCCGGTGGACTTGCGAGCGGTCTGCTTCGTGCGGGCCATGGCTGCTGTTCGATTGGATCGAAGGGAGCGGGAGAGAGCGGTGGGTCGAGTGAACGACGGGTGGGGAGTCCGCCGCCCGACGCCCCTTTTTATACGCGAGTCGGCGGGCGCGGGCGGACGGGCGGCGTGGGTGTGCGCCCTTCCCGCTGCGACAAGAGGCGGCAGTAGGGCGAGTGGACGGCGAGGCGGCGATTTCGAGCGGCCGAAACGGGCGCGAAGGCGGCAGAAATCGAAAACCACGCCGAATCCTTCCTTGCCGCAAACATGGTGGACATCGGGATGAAGAAGCAGTTCCAATTGCATGCGCACTCGAATTCTCGCATTCTGACGGATTTCAAGCGAACATTCATTTCGAGCAGCGAGTTCGTTCAACTGCCACTCGTCCTTTGGACTTCAGATCCAACCCAACCCTTGCCTGCTTTCGGACGAGCGAGAGGATCGCGGGACACAAACTAGGCGTACATCTCGTCTACCAATCGAACAACCACGAAGGTCGAATGGCTTCCTTTGCATCGCCTGCTTGGTTGCTTGAACAAGAGATTTATTTCTTCCACGTCCCTCTTTCTCTCGCCTTGCGAACAACGAACAAGCAGCAATCAGTTTATTCAGTCTAAGGCATGAGATCAACGGATTTGTGGCCCTAACAGAGGGCCGTTTGGGATCAGAGGTTGGTTGGGGGGAGCATCAGCGGTCGCTTCCGGTCGGTCGGGCGCTTAGGCGTGCTCGGAGGTCTTCTTGGGCAGAAGGACGGTGTTGATGTTGGGCAACACGCCGCCCTGGGCGATCGTGACGCCGGCGAGCAGCTTGTTCAGCTCCTCGTCGTTGCGCACTGAAAGCAGAGGATTGAACAACGGAATAGACGGAAGGGGGACTGACCGGCGAGCTGCAGATGGCGCGGGTTGATGCGAGTCTTCTTGTTGTCGCGGGCAGCGTTGCCAGCCAACTCCAAAACTTCAGCGGCCAGGTACCTGCAACGAACGAGGGGATGAGGGCGGGGCAATCAATCGATCACTCACTCGAGAACGGCGGCGATGTAGACGGGAGCGCCGGCGCCGACGCGCTCCGCGTAGTGTCCTTTGCGGAGGAGGCGGTGCAGACGGCCCACCGGGAACTGGAGTCCCGCGCGCGAGGAGCGCGACTTGGCCTTGCCGCCGGTCTTCGCCTTTCCGCCTTTGCCACGGCCGGACATCTTCGATCGATCGGTTGGGGGAGAGCGGGGGAGCTGAAGCTTGCGGGGAGAACTGCGGAGAGTTCGGTGCGGAAAGCGGGTGGCGAGCGCTCTTTTATCCCCTCCGCCGGGCTGCGGGGAGGGCGGGGCCGACGGGCGGGCGGGTTGGGGAGACTCGCCGATCTTCCCGCCCGATTTTGGGCGCCGACCGAGTGGCGGGCGGGGGCGAGCAGCGGCGCGATGGACGGGCGGCGTGTGTGGCGGGCAGCGCACAGGAGGCCCGCCGAGTGGCCGCCGACCCCCGACGATCGAGGCGGTCGGCGGGCGAAAACAACGCCGCGCGCCCAATTTCGAACGAGAAAGCGGCGGGAAGGCGGCCGACCGACCGGCAGGAGCGAGTCGAGCGGCAAACCGGTGGATAGACTCCTCAAATGGCAAGCCGAAAAGCAGGAATGCAACGTGGACACGAATTCCAATCCCCAGTTCGAAACGGAAAGCAATCAACGACATCCAACCATCGACAAACATCCGCAACTTCAGCGATTAATTCAAGTCTCATCGCCGTCTTCCATCGTCCATCGCGTTCTTTTGTTTGGATTCCGACCAAATCACCCGTCGATCACCTGTTCCTTCCGATCACCATCGACTCTCTGTTCTTCCAATCAACCCAACGGACAACAACAGCAATCAGTTTATTCATCAACACACTCTTCCATCCACTCCGCAGATTGTGGCCCTAACAGAGGGCCGTTTGGGATCAGAGGTTGGTGGGGAGCATGGCGGTCGTTCTGCACACGGGCGGGCGGACGAGGGCGTTTAGCCGCCGAAGCCGTAGAGCGTGCGGCCTTGGCGCTTGAGGGCGTACACGACGTCCATGGCGGTGACGGTCTTGCGCTTGGCGTGCTCGCAGTAGGTGACCTGAACGGCGGCAATAATCAACTGAAGGATGAAGGTGAGACTCACGGCGTCGCGGATCACGTTCTCGAGGAAGACCTTGAGGACGGAGCGGGTCTCCTCGTAGATGAGGCCGCTGATGCGCTTCACGCCGCCGCGACGGGCGAGACGGCGGATAGCCGGCTTGGTGATGCCTGCGGGGAGGAGGAGGATGAACAGGAGAAGAAGATGCAGAGGACTCACCCTGGATGTTGTCACGAAGGACCTTGCGATGCCGCTTGGCGCCTCCCTTTCCGAGGCCCTTTCCTCCTTTGCCGCGTCCGGACATCTTCGGTCGATCGGTGGGTGGGGGAGTGCGAAGAACGAGAGCTGGCTGACGACTGGAGTCGACGGTGAGGAGTGGCGGGCGGGCGGCCGCTTTTATACGCCGCTCGGTGGGGCGAGGGCGGGCCGAACGGGCGTCGGGCGGGCGAAAGCGGGAAAAATGGCGCACACCCACGCGCTCGTCTTGCCGCTCGCCCGCCCTTCTGACCGCCGATCGCGCGCCAAAATTCGGCCGTCTTCTTGCGGAAAGCGGAAGATGAGGAGTCAAAGTGAATTAATTTCTGTACGATAAAAAGGAATTCAACCGATGATCCCGTGGTACGGCGACTCTACGCAGTCGACTTCGTTTCATCGCCAAACGACCGAATTTGCTGTCAATGTGGACGGTTGGTTGTGGAAACCGCGGCTGCTTATTTTGCGTTTTGTTCGAACAATGTTCGAAGATGAAAGGAAGAGCAAATTGGCATGAAGCACACGCTGATTGTGTCGACGCTAAACGAATGCTCGCTGTCCAACTGCCGCTTACCGCAGCGTCTACCCGCTCTCGCAGTCGACCACGGGTAGAAACAACCGTTTCAGAGCAGCAATTTTGCGACCTTCTCCAGCTGGAGCAAGAGTTGGTAGACGAAAGCGAGGAGAAGGACGCCCTCGGATCGCCGAGCCGGCCGCCGGTGGGGTTCGGGTCATCGCCGAGGAGCGTGCGAAGGAGGCCGCTAAGCAGATCGTCCGGCCGCCGGCGGGGCGGTTAACCGGTTTAAGTGGATTGGAAAGCGGCCGAAGCGGGAGGGCGGGAGCGGAAGGGGCAGAGCGCAAGAAGCCATGCGGCATCAAAAGGACCGCCCAATCACTCGCTCGTTCTGTGGAATGGCAACCGTTGCCCAAGATGTCGCGCAGCTTCCGCCGGCCACCATGGCTGATCTAAGCAGTCTCGTTTACCAACGTTTTCCGCTGCCAATTCGCAGCAGCGTCGAACGAGAGGTGACCGAACGCGGTTTCTATTGGGCGTCCTCCAATCCACCGAACAGTCCGCAATGGACGGCCGACGACCCAAAAGAAGCCGCCATTCTCATGCTCTAACGAGTTTTATGCGAATCGCCTGGTTCTTTGTAGAAAAGTTTCTTGTTGCTACTTGCGCATGTTTTCCTTCGTTGCGTGTTCAAATAGTCGTTTACTGACTGTAAGCATGCCCGAACTTTAAGAACTTCGCCACAGACCACTGACTCCGACAACAATTCCCCACAGTTCAATGTCAGGCTTCTTTTATTTATTCCAAATAGAAACGAAAGTAAAACGGTTGAAAAGAATCACTCGGAGGGCGGACAAAACGAAAGAGAATTGTTCTCTGCTTATGCACAAACATCTCGAATGTCATGAAAAGACGCAATCGAATAGAATATGGCAGAGATTAAAGCGAAAGGTAGAAAAAATCAATAAAAAAAGATGTAGACTAATTTTGAGCAACCGGCGGTCGTCCGCTCGTCGTGCCGCTCGTCAAACGAGCAATCGGAGCAGAAGGGAAAAGAGACAGCAGAGGACGGCCACCCCTGCACTCGTCGTTCGTCTGGAGTGGTTGCACAGTTGATCGCCGCAACAGCAGATGTGGCCCATGTTGGGGAGTGTCTGGCACATGTTCATCAAGCCGTACGTTTGGCAGATCGAAGACGCCCCACTGCCGTCGCAATAGCGGACGGTGTCGAGGCCCATCGACTGTTTGATACAAGAAATGCTTGGGCATTCGATAATTTGCAACTGAGAGCCCGAATAACACTGAATGGAGGCCGTAGAGGGCAGGAGGACGAGCAGCAACACGAGAAGAAAGGCTAGAGAAGGCGTTACGGTCATCCTTTCTGCAATCACAAGCGGTCGAATGGAAAACAAACGCGCTCGATCACGATGCATGAGGGAGCGGCAATTAGTGCGCGGCGGGAGCTCGATGACCGTTCGGCGCGCTTCCGGAACTCACGATCCCCGCGCACAGCGGGCGGCTAATCACGAACGCGGATTGGAAAGCAAAGAAATTCGAAATGCGTGGATTGCAGCTAGAAGCTCGTGGAACGATGCACCTGGCAGCGAATCTGCAGAAGTTCTGCCGCCCGCGCTCGAATGCACACGATGGAACACAACGGAGAGCATCGAAGACCGTATTTTTCCGACCGGCCTCCCGTCCACCTGCACGAGGCCGCGGTCGAAGCGGCCGAGCGAGCGAGCGGATGTTCGAAACGGGCGAAAACCGGAAGCCAAACGGCCGGAAGTCGCCCGGTGGGCCGAACGGTTTTGAACCGAAGCCGCCGAGCGGCACAAACCGGGCGGCGATTTGCAAACGAGCCGAAAGGAGCCCGCCGCCTGCACGTGAGGATCCACAGGGGGAGTGAGCAGAAAGGCGGTTTTCGAGCGATCCGCTGCTCCGATCGGCCGACCGCTTGTTCCCACGGCTTCCGCCCGACGGCCACGTTGAAAAACGCCGCCGAGGTGCGAATTGCGCGATCGGGAAGGTCGCGGGAGGGCGGTAAGTTGGTGCGAAAGCCATCGCTCGAATCTGGAGGTCAGGGGACAAAGAAGAATGCGGGAACACAAACGAACGTCGGAAGATGTCCATTAGGTTATTAGGCGCCCTTTCGCCGATTGTTTTCGCCTTGAACCGAAAGAGCGAGCGGACGGGCGGCGTAAATTGGAGGTTTGGGCATTAGCGAGCGAGCGGCCGCCCGTGTTCGTCGCCGCCCTCCGGTCTGATGTGCGCCGAGGTCGAATGCGAAGTGACTCGAGGAGATCGGCGCGCATGGGCGGGGATCAGGCGGATGGAGCAAAACATGCCGGTTTAGGGCGATCCCGGCGACTTCTTTGCGGACACCACGCGAGTGACCGCTTGCCGCACAAAGCGGCCAGTCGAGCGGAACGGGCGGCTTTTCGCGGAAAACCAACTCGCGAACCGAAAGCCGCCGCCGCGTCGTTTGAGCGCTTGACCGCATTCTCCTCGATAGGATTCACAGTCTCTTTAATGGGATTACACGCGACGCCTCGTTCCGGACATCGGGCGGGTTTTCGGGAGGTCAAACCGCTTTTCAGGAAGAAGAAGGGAGTAATCTGCGCGCATTTCAAACGACGTCTGAGCGGAAAGGCGGCAATGAGCGAAACAAACTCCTTTCTTTCTTCACTTGTTTTCTTAACTCATCCTTTAAGCGACACCGCGCGTTTAGATCGAAAGCGATAAGCCTCACACGCGCGAATGACTCGAGAAGAATGCTTCTCGGAGGAGAATAAAAGAAGTGGGTGGGTGATGAGCACAGCCAGGGACTTCGTTAACCACCGATGGATTCGATTGTTGGCAAAACGTCAACAAGTTTGCTTATTTGAAGCGTTTCCTTCCGACGGCAAGGTTGCCGATAAGGATCTCGAACAACCTGAACGGTGGCGGCGCGCGCTCGATTCGAAACGCCGTCGCGTTTACGAGTGCCGCCCGCGAGTCGAACGAACGAACCGAAGGAATGAGGAGTTCGGCAAGGAGCAAAAGAAATGAGCAAATGCGAAAATCGGTCGCCTTCTTCCGTCCGATTGCTCGCGATCCCGACCGGAAAGCGGAAGCATAAGTGGGCGGGAATCAAGAGTCACCACTCGTTCTCCCGAAATTGAGCTCTCGGCTCCAACACAATGAAAGCGAGTCGCTAGTTTGAGCGAGTTATGCGAAATGTGCGGGTATTGGGCAGGAAAGAAGAAAGAAGACCTCCGACCGTCGTCTTCACTCCGATAATTGCGCCATCCGCAGGAATTATGATCGGGCGGGCGTGGAGGACCTCCGATTCGCTTCGGAAGATCACGCAACGCTCGAATGGGATCGATGAACGTGTAAATCCTTCGGAAACCACTAATTGCAACGAGCGGACAGTCGTTCTGTTCGACCGCCCGCCCCCCCGGCTCGTCGCCAGCGGGCGGACATTCGACTATCGAAACCCCGCAATCCACACGTGCACGAGGGCGATGAGTAGCGGGGTGTGAATTTCGGCGGTCGGAGTGGACGGCCGATTACGCGCAATTGAACGCCGACCGCCTGGAGCACGCGAGGGAAAGCCGCCGCCCAATTCGGGACTTCCGACGGGCGGCCGCCGTTTACGATTTGGAGTTCGACGAGAGCGGCAGTGGAGAGGAGAACTCCCCAGTATACACGTGGACGATCACCCGCCGCCCACTCCGTGCGCGTCAAATCCGCTCGTTCCTTTCGGTTGGCCGCGTAACCCACCCAAATAAGCGAATGTTGCGGGGGATCGGGGCGGAAGCGGTAATCCCCTCGTTAATCAACCCACGGGCGAATCCTCCCGAAATAAACGAGTAGGCGGTGTCCGTCCAAACAACAAACAGCCTTCAATCGAACGAGGCGTCCATCATGGCAATCATCCGCGAATTCCAATATCAAATGCTTGCTTATCGCTCGTTGCACGTGCAAAAAGCGGAAAGCAGCGGGGGGACGTCGCCGTTGGCCATTCCGCTCGCCTAATGGGGTCATTTGGGAGTTCGGCCGGCGAAATCACGACACGCCGCGGCCGCCGCCCGGCCTCCCGAAAAGGAAAGCGAGACGAAATGATCCCTTTCGGTCGTCATCTCCGAACGAATTCCCGTTTGACAATCCGGACGTGTTTTGAGTTACCGCTCGTTGGGGACCACTTCGTCTTCTCATCAGTCGTTCGACCAAAAACTACTCCAGTGATCGCTGAGAAGTCACCATTAGAAGTCTTTCTGCATACGAGAAATACGCGAACAAAAGACAACTGGACGACTACAAAAAGAAGCAAAAGAAGTTTCTCGTTGTTTGCAAACCCAAATGCATGTCCTTTTGAATTAAAGCCGAGGGCGGGGCGTGATTGGGCGCCCTTCAAATGCAAAGAGCAGAGCGGAAAGCGGCCCGAACTCCCGCTTTCTGTTCGAAAAGAACTGCGAAGAAGGGAGAAGCGGGATGAAGAGCACGACCGAAACGAAGCATCCAGTTCGAATCAACACGAGATTCTTCGATGGAAGCCGAAGAGCGGATGGCGGCCGTTGGGTCGCTCACGCGTGACTCCGAGGTCGCGTCTTCAAGAATGCAAATTGGATTGCGGAGTCCGGAAGCCGCCAAAGGCGCGAAGGAGTGCGCGCGGCCAATCGGTCAAAAGCGGCCGACGGAAATGAAAAATGCGCAAAATTTCGGCCCCAAAGAAGTGACTTCCGCCGGTTGCTCATCCGATTTGTCAAACGGGATGAAAGGAGCGGTTTTTGCCCGCCGGTCCACTCGACTCGACGGTCAGCCGGCGGGCAGCAGCGGCGGGTCATCCGGCGGCCTCCTTCCGCCCACCGGAAGTCCACACAGCCGCCCGAATTATTACAAGGGGAGGAGGATTCAAGCGTTGGACAAAAGGACGATTATTTTAGTACAAAATGTTCCTCTTTCGAATCTCCACACACGCAACGGAAGCGATGAAGCAGTTGAAACAGTAGAAAGCAAAGGAAGTTCTTTAAGTGGAGGAGACACACGTCAAGTGGTCACTTGAACGAAAGAAGAAACTTGATCGCCTCTCAAGTTTTTCTCTTCAGTCCACAAGAGAATCGGAAAGTTTGAGGGACACTAGGGATTGGCTGAGAAACAAATGAACTTTTTTTATTTCAATAACTCCTGCGTAATTAGGAGGTTGCAAAGTAATCAGAAACGAACAAAATTCGCTTGTTGTCAGCAAAAGAATCACGAATAGATTTTCCGAATGGCCGACGACGCTGCCCGACGGCCGGGCGGATCTAATTTTTCCGCGCACCCGCACAACAATGGAGAACGACGTCTTCAACAGCCGGCCGAGTGGATGAATCGGGCCAATTGGTGCGGGGAACAGCCGACGGCCTTGCGTTTAATCCGTTTATGAACGAGCAGCGAGTCCTCAATGCTGAATGAGCGCAAGATTGACTCCTTTACGGTTAGAAGAGCTAATTGAATTATTTCGAAGTGTTCAGTGCGGGGGCATTACAGAAATTGCAGATCTTATTCAAAGGACCGTTTGTTTCAGTTGTCGGCTTGAAACAATCGGGTGCTCCCACACGAGAGTTCGTTTCGAACCGTTCATTCTTGCACTCGACCGCCGTCGTCTGTTGTTGTTGTTTTTATGGAAGCGACAGGCGGGCGGGCGGAGGAAAAAGCGGCGGCGGCCCGTGGAACAAACAACCGCGTACTCTCGGCTGCTGATCGCTTGTTGTCTACGAGAGGGTTGCTCTTCCTGTCGATTTGATCGTTTTTTTCACTGCAAAGCCGCTTGCTAACTGTTTCAAATGGCCGGCCGCGCACTTCGCTGGGGAATTCTTTCGTGCGGCAAGATTTCTCACGACTTCGCCCGCGCAATGACAAAATGCGAACGGCCACACAAGGTGAGCCTTTTTTATCTTTTTTTTAACCATGAGGTAGTTCAGATCGTGGCTGTGGCGGCAAGGGACCAGCAGAAAGCGGAGAAGTTCATCGAAGAAGTCGCAGCGAACGAGGCCAAAGCGTACGGCGATTACGAGCAATGCATTAAGGACCCCAATGTCGGCACGTTTTCTCCACTCAATCACATCAAAAGCTGCTTGTTTAGACGTCGTTTATGTCGGAACCATTCACCAGAACCACTGCCCACTCGTGCGGAAGGCGGTGGAGGCGAGGCGGCCGGTTCTCTGCGAGAAACCGTTCGGAGTGAACGCGCGAGAGGTGTGCGAAACGATGGAGTTCGCCCGTCAACAGAAGATTTTCGTGATGGAGGCGAGTGCCAGCAACAATCCCACTTAAACGAGCGGACTGCAGGGCACCTGGTCAAAGTTCTGTCGCGAACGCGCGATGACGAAAAGGACGGGAGTAAAAGACCAATCCTGCGGAGAGTTCGGCCCGCTGTTCTGTGGTCGTACGACCTCGAAGCCAGACGAGATCAGTCCATCGATCATCTCCATTGCCCCTTCCTCTCCTCCGTTTCGCTCTTGCCATTCCCTTTCATTAGTCAACCAGTGCTCGTAGTTTCCTTTTGAACTTCCGTTGTATCCCGCCTTCCGCCGCCGTCCCCGCTCGGGTCGTTCTTTCTTCCTCCTCCAAGGGGTTAATGAGAGGTCTGGCGCCCGTCTCGGAGCACGCCAACCGACTCCTTCGAGTCGCCGGTCGCCATCCTGGATCACGGCCGAATGCGGCGAACCTCTCGGACTTCCCTTCAATCGAGCGAGCGATGGGCCGAGCGGCGAGGTGCACTCTCTTCTCCTCCCACACTCTTTCTTCTCGCCCCCGCCTTTTGTTTGTTTTCCCCCTGCCGCCTTTTCTTATCTCCCGCCCACCCCGCGTCGACCGGCGAGCCGCCCGCCCGTCCATCCGCCGGTTTTCGTATAAAAAGCCGCCCCACCGGCATTCGGGGCTTCCTTCCCTTCCGCCCTTTCGGGCACTTCTTTCTTTCGACCCGCTCCCCGACCGACCCCCTCGTGCGGCTCGTCCGCTTGGAGTTGTTGTACGGAGTTCGCGCTTCAATAAACTCTTCTCTATTTGGATCGCGCTCGGCAGTCGAGGTTCAAGAGGAACTTCCCTGATCCCTGACCCCTTTGGCCATCGAAAGCAGCCGCCGCACGGCGCACTTTCGACAGTTCTTTCCCGCTTGGCAGGAGATCCGACGGATCGTTCGAAGCGGGGAACTCGGCGAACCGCGAGTGGTGCACGTGGTCAACGGGCAGAAACCGGCAAGCAATGAATGATCTCCCGGCTTCTACTTACGTGCTCGCTGCAGGGCGATGCGGCGGCCAATTTGGAACGGGGCGAGATCCCGCTGACGCTCTTCGGCTTGTACCCGCTGATGTTCACGCACTTTGTGTTCGACCGGAAGCCCGTGAAGATGATCGTGACGGGCGAAAAGAATGAAAAGGGTTGGTCGTCGATGGAGGGTTCCATTGTATTCTTTCTGGCAGGCATTGAGGAGTGGGCGAACTGCCTGATCGACTATGGGAACAAACAACACGCAATCGCTTACTACACTTGCAGAACCTGGTTGCCTCAAGACGCGTTTATTGCCTTCGACAAGGGCATCCTCCAGGTCTTTCTTTTTCCATTTTTTTCACTCCTCGTTCTTGCAGCTGCCTTCTCACTTCTGGTGCCCGGAACGGATGCTTCGAATCGAAGCGGAGAGCGACAAGACGACCATCTTCATGCCCGAAAAGCGGCGGGATCTCCTCGAATTCCCGCTCAACGACGATCGCGAGTTCAACTACGTGCATTCCTCCGGCTTGCGGTATGAGGCCGATCACGTGTACGACAAGCTGCAGGAAGGTCTGCTTCCAATCTCCGCTTGTTCGTTCAATCCGTGTGTTTAGGCGCACTAGAGAGCGACATCATGCCGCACCGGGCGTCCGTCGAAGTGGCCGAAATGCTGGACGAGGTGCGGCGCCAGTTGGAGATTGAGTTCCCGCACGACAAGCGGTGATCCCGCACCCCTTTGTTTCAATGAATTAACCGACATGTTGAGACCGCTGTAAGAATAAACGACTCCGGGCTTTTGAGCGGTTATTTTTGTGAAGAGTGCGGCGGTTTTTTGCTGCCGGTTGCTCAAACAAACGAGTGAGCGGTTTGAAGAGAAGCTTCTCGTTGAGTGGCCGGCGGTCATTCGGTTGGTGTTGATCTTGCGGCCTCTAAATGTGGGCTCATACGATGTTCTGCTTCTGCCTTCTCTTCCGCGTGGCTGAGAGTGCCGAAACGAAAGCGCCGCCGAGCTACAAGGTGCCTTCGGTTCTCCTACCGCCGTCTCACTTCTTTTCGTTCAGGAATACAAACCGCTGGTGCCGCCGGACGTCTACAAGAAGCTCGTAAAGATCTACTCGAACAAAACGCTTCTGATCGTTGTAAGCAGTGCATACTCTCTTTTGATGCTAATGAACTTTCTTGAAGGACAAACTGAAGGAGTTGGACGACGGGTTCATGAGTCTGCCGGAAGAAACGCTCGCCACGCTGCCCACGCCGAAGGCCTTCCGCAAGCTGAACTCCGAGCTGCAAGCGAAGATCCGCACGGCGTACTACAGCAAACAGATGGGCTTCGAAGAGAAGTTGAAGACTCTTGAAGACATCATGCACTCGCTGCCGCCCGGCGAGCTCAAGCTCGTTCCGCTGCACGTTGACGTTCCTGGTCTGATCGAATTCGACGTCCCTGTCCTCCTCCAATTCAACGGGCAATACGTGAGCACTTGGAACGGGGCTTCGTTCTATTGGAATGTTGGCAGGAAACCAACCTGTTGCGGGAGTACCTGAGCGAAGAGGAATTTGAAGTGTTGAGTGGAGTCCTCCTGAAAAGGAACATCCCCGAAGTCGTGAGTTCTCCGCCTTCCTTACCATCGACCTTCTTTTCGTTCAGAGTCGGGCCCGTTTGGTCGGCCGTTTGTTGCGGGAGGCGTACGAAAAGCACCCGGACGGTTTCCCGCTTCCACTCGGCGATCAGAATGACGACGTCCCGGACGAAATTCGCCGTCTGGGCGTCCACCTAATGTTCAGCAAGCAGCCGTTCGAGGACATCGACCCCTTTGCGCGGGCGTTGAACACGACCAAACCGAAAGGAAGGAGCGCGTTGGGCGGCAGGCCCGGCGGCCGGAAGGTTCGCCGTCTTTCTCTTTGTTCTCCGCATGTCATACATTCGTTTAGAGCTACAATTCACGTCCCGGTGCTCCTTCCTTGATTCTCCACTTCTTCGAACGCTTGACCGCCTTCATTCGGCGATTTCAAGGCGAAGAGTTGTAAAACGCTCGTATATTGTGCATTCATTCTTGCTCTTGATTGCTACAGTCGAATGAAACCTCTTCGTACTCGAAAAGCGGACTGTTTTCTCACCTGACTAAAAGAATTCGCTTAAGCGAGTGCACAAACAAGGGAGGAGCTCATCGAATGGACGGCGAGGAAGTGAGCATTGATCGTTGGCAATGAAACGGTTCTTTTCACGCGTAATCTCCACTGCAAAGCCACTTGTAGGTCGATGGAAAACGAACTGGTTTGTTGCGCAGCGAGCGGAACGAAGCGGCGGAACACACGATTTGGTACGCGGGCGGGGGTCATTTCCTGCGGCCGGCCGATCGGATCGTGAGGAGGAAGGCGGCGAGAAACACTTGCGATCGGGCCGCTCTTCAAACACACGACTTCGCGCACCACTCGGCCGGCCGTTCGGACGGGAAACGAGCAAAGTGGACGATCGGCGACCCCCGCCCCCACCGGCCGCCGCGGAACACGAAGTGAGCGCGTATAAAAGCCGGCCGATTTGACTGCAATCTCGACTGACCGCTCCGTCGATCACCGCTCCAATCCACGATGTTCACCCGTCCGCTCGTCTTCGTCCTCTTCCTCAGCGTGTACCTTGCGGCCGCCGCACCGCAATTCCGCCCGCCGCCCGGAGCGGACTTCGTGAGTCTCCTTCGGATTTGAAGCTTCTGTTGACTGCCGCTTTCAGTCGCCGATGCCTCCGGAGCTGGAGCGCCTGCTGCCGGCCGATGCGGTCTCCAAGCTGAAGGCGATCCACACGGACCGCTCGCTCGGCTTCCTGGAAAAGCAGCAGAAGATCGACGAGGTGATGGTCACCGTCCCGCACGAGATCCTCGACAAGATTCCGCCACCGCCCGGCTTCCAGAAGTTGCCGGAGTCCGTGCAGGCGGACCTCAAGCGGATCAACCGCTCGCGCGAACTCACGTGGCAGCAGAAGCAGGAGAAACTCCGCACTTTGATCCAATCCCTGCCCGCCCACCTCCGCGCCATCATGGCCGGCCCGATGCCCGGCCGTTGAGCAGCGGTCGCTCGTCCACTCACAATACTTCCCCCACGATTCATTCCTTTTACCCGCGAATAAAAAAGTTACTTTCATTCATTGCCCGGTTTATTCGAAAGAAAGCGGTGGAAGAGGAGTGAACGGAGTGAACGGTGAGTGTGTACAGAAAAGATCAGACGACGGCCGGCTGGGTGGCGTTCGCTTTGCTCTGGCGAATTCGATCGCGGAGTTTCGCGAGCACGTCGCGCAGTTTGAGGAGTCCACTCGGCACGGGTTTGACCGAAGCGGACGGAGGGGGAGTGCTCGTGGTCTAAACGGAACGATGAGTGGAGATTCAATCGAATGAACAACCGCTCACGCCGCTTCAAGGTATTGGGTTGCTGCAAAAGTTTCTGGACACCCTGGCACAAAAGAAATCGGCTCGAACACTTCGTTCACCCGCTTTTGCACCGCCGACTACTTTTGCTTCATTTCCACAGAGAGCGTCCGAAAACTTTTGCAGCAACCCAATACGATGCAAAATACCCTTCGTTCCTCGCTCACCTTTTCGCTCGCTCTTTCGGTGGGGATGGGCGCCCCGCTGCCGCCGTGGTTCAGCGACTCCAGCAGCTGGGCGCCGTTTGCGTCGTCGTTCATCGCACGGAGGAGGGGCGACTCCTCGGTTTTGTTCGGCGCATTTCGCTCGGCCGGCGGGCTTTTGGTCGTCGCATTGGCGGCCTCGTCCTTTTCGATTTCGCGCAACTCGGCGGACGTGAGCTTCTCGAGGTGGAGCGTGTTGCCGAGCTGCGAATGGCGGACGATCAGCTTCTGCTTGGCCTCCTTGTTGATCACGACGGTCGGCGGCTTGATGGTCGGCGAGCGGATGGCGTCGGCGACCGAGGGCTTTGCGGCGGCCGGAGCGTCCGCTTGCGGCTGAAAGAAGTGAGTGAACAAAGGCATGCATGAAAGAAGACTCGCCTTTGTCTCCTTGACGGCCATCTTCTCCGCGGGCTCCACGTGTTTCCACTTGGTGCCGATCGGTCGGCCGCTGCCCTCCTCCTCGTCCACTTTCTTCGCCTTCTGCACGTCCGTGCCGGCGGGCGACTTCGGCTGGACGAGGACGGAGTCGTCGTTTTGCGGAGCGGACACGAGATTCTTGACGGTCGAGCCGCCGCTTTTCGCTTCGCGGTTCTCGTGAGCTCGCTGGAGGACGGCGAGGTGAGCTTCAGCGGCCGCACTCAGCGGTTTCGTGGGCGGGACGGTGGTCGTGGTCGGCGGAGAGCTGGGAGGGGCGGCCGTCTGCTCGCCGGCCAGCTGAATGCCAAACGAGCGGTACCTGAAAGAATAGAAATCTCTGCTTGAAACGAGAACAAAAATACTTTATTGCGCAACCTTTCTTCACCAGCAAAAATAATTTCGTTAATAGAAAAACCTACCAGCGAAGAAGAAATTCGCGCTCGTCTCGCGGAGTCCACGGCCCGCGGGCGCCGCCGCTCGTCGACCAGCGGCTCGGCCGCGTGAACGGCGGGACAATCGGGGTGGTCGCGCCCGAATTTCCGCTGAAGGCGGCCGGAGGTTGGGGCGGGAGCTCCTTGTTGTTTGAGCGGCCCTTCGGGTTCTTTGCGCCTTCGAACTTCGGCGGTCGCCAGCCGGCAGGAGCGGCAGGTCGCGGTCCGTTCAACCCGGCAGTCGGCAGATTCCACGGGATGGCGGCCGAGGGCGGCGGGGACTTCGGAACCGCCGGAGTGCCCGCGTTCTGCCCTCGTCCGGCGACCACCGGCTCGTCGTTCTGGGCACCGCTCGGTTTGTTCGGGGCCTTCGGTGTGATCGGTTGGGATTGGACGACCACTTCGATGCGAGAGGTGCGAACAGCCGCGAGTCCCTCGGCGCCTCCAAACGACTCGTTGATGACCACCGGCTTTCCGTCGACGATCAGCGCGGTTGGCTGGTTGGAGGAGGCGGAGATCATCGGGGAGTCGTCCTTCCCGTCCGCCCCGCCCGTCTGCACTTCGATCACGATGGTGGGCGGCTGGACGGGCGTCGGTTTCTCGTCGGCCTCCTCGGCACACGGCGGCAAGTGCTTCGCGTCGCCCGACTGTTTCAAGACGCACGGCGGATGGATGCGAGCGGGGCGGACAGCCACCGGGTTGTTGCCCTCGCCGTTCGGCGTCATCCAGAAGCCCCGCTCGAGGAACAGCCGGCGGAAGCGCTCGCGCACCTCCGCATCGACGATCGGGACTCCGGCGAAGAAGAGGCGGTCGAGCACTTCGAACGGCTGGGCGGCCATCACGCGGTCGACGGCCGCCGTCTTTTCCTGCGAACTCCACAAGTTAGCCGACTGTCATCCATTCGTTCAATCCACTTACGTCAACGTCCAACTGCGGACTCCCAATTGCGTGCAGAATGGCGCGCATGTCGCCTTCCGAAAGCACTCGCTTTAGTTCGCTCAACTTCTGCAAGCAGACGATCGTTTACGTCAATCGCCTCAAGGAACTCACAAAGTTGAAGTTCACGCGGTACTGCAACGTGCTGAAAGCTTCAAAGTAGCGGGAGTGCGGGAGCGGGGCGACGGTGGAGTCGAAGTTCGCGAAGCGTTGCTGTGCGACCGGCAGCTTGCGGATGACGTCGTGGATCATCTCCAGCTTCTGTTGGTAGGAGAGCTGCTTGTCGAAGAGGACGTCCTTGATCTGCCAACGCTGTACGAACGGGAGTTGCTCGTAATAGGGCGGGAGGTCCAACTGGTCGAGCAAATGACGCGATTGATTGCGGAGAATTCGGTCGATCTCCCGATCCACGCCCACCGGATCGCGGGTGGAGTTCGCGTCCAAATCGAAGAGTTCTTTCATTGTGTCCTTCGGCAGGAGGAATTTCTGCAATCGTCGTCCAATCAGGAAGAAGTGTGAAAGGGGAACTCACCCATTTCTTCTCGCTGAACGAAAACGCGCCCACCACGGCCGCAAAGCCGAGCAGGCCGAAAGTCCAGTGGAAAGCGAGCATTTCAAAGGCGGAAAGAGAAGTGCGGGAGATGAGAGCAGAGAAACGGATTGAGTGAAGAGATGAAACGAGTGGTTTCTGGAATCCTCGTCGATATGAGCGCAGTTTTATAGCCGGTGGGCCGAAAAGAAGGCGGAGCGGCCGGTCGGCTGTTTGCCCACGTGCCGGCCGGCCGGCCGAAGTGACCCAAGAGATCACTTTTTGCGACAGAATTTCCCTGTTTGCCCATCTGCATTCAAGCCGCCTTCCTCGCCGCAAGTGGACCTCCGCAGCTGTCCGCAAAGTCCACTACAGCCGGTGGAAGTTCTCGTTTTGGCTGGACTTTACGATTTCTCCCGAATTCCGTGCAGAAAACGGTTATCTTTGAACCGACTCGATAGCAAGAAGTCGTTTATTAATCCTTACACAGAAATCTTAATACGGAAGCTTATTAATCATCGAGCGGCAAGGCAAAAGTAGAATAGAGAAGGGAGGGAAGGAAACTTCAATGCATGATCGACTGGTGCCCTTCACACTTGGTTCGGCGACTGGTTGACGACCCGCGAGTGGACGTTCGGATCGCCGATCGGGCGAACGGTGGCGTGGAGCGGACGGCGACGGTGGTCGTCGTGCCGTTTCTGCATTTGGCGGAAGGCGAGGACGCCGATCAGGAAGCAGAGGAGGAAGAGGAGGATGAGCGAGGCGATCAGGAGGGCGAGGCCCCACCCGTGCGCTGAAAACAACTTCATTTCTTCCTTGCACCACCCAAAAACGTACTGAAGAAGTCCCACAGCATCTGCCAGAAACCAGGGCACGGTTCACAGTTGCACGGACCTCCGCACTAAACGGAAGGATCGATCAGTCGAAGAAGAAGTGAGCGACGAACGGGAGCGACGGCGGGCGGGCCGACCGGGTAGAACGGCGGCTGGACGGGCGCCGGAGCGATCGGAGGCGGTCGAGGAACGTACGTGGGCGCGGGCGGCGGGCTCACGTAACTCGGAGGCGGCGGAGGCGATGCGTAGACCGGAGGTCGCGGTAAAGAAGGTGCTGGCGAGGGCGGAGAGGCGTAACTTTGAGGAGCGGCCGTTGGGTACTTCGGCGGGACTGGCGACACGTAGGCGGGCGGCGCGGCAGTCTGGTAGCTGGGGATCGACGGCTTGACCGTCGGCTGAAAGAAAGCAGACGATTCTTGCTCGTTCTACCCCGAAAGAACTCACGGGAGGCGCCGGAAGCGAGGGCGTCGGGTAACCGACAGGCAGGGGCGGCGCGGGCTGAGCGCTCGGCTGGTAGGGCACGGGCGGGATCGACACGATCGGAGGCGGGAACTGGCCGTACGAAATCCACGACGGGCCGCCCGGCCGGTAACCCGCCGGCGGGGTGTTCGGAACACCTGGAATCGCGATCGGCCGGTAAGAAGGCATCGACGGCACGGGCTGCGGCCAGGGCTGAGACGGCGGAAGACGCGGGATCGGCGGCCCCCACGGCTTCATCGGAATTCCGGCCACATAGGGTTGCTGGACGGGCGATTGAGCGTACGGAACAACCGGCTGGGCGTACAGGGACGGGGATTGCGCATACTGATTTTGAGGCGGCGGGGATGCTATCGAGTAGCTTGCCGGGGCCACCGAATAACTTGGACTCGTTGGGACGAAGTACTTGGGCGGCACAGTCCCGGAAGCAGGCGGTTGGGGGACATAAGACGGTGGCGCTTGTGTGGGCGGTTAGACGGCATAGAAAGGAGTCGAATGAGCGGTCGCGTACGGCTCGGGTGTCGTTGGCACAAAGTAAGAGCTTGGAGCGGGACTCGTGGGAACGAAATACGGCGCGGGAGTCGAGGGCACGAAATAGGAGCTCGCCGGCGGCGCACTTGTGGCATTCAGCGGCGAGATCGGCGCTGAGCCAGGCGACGTGATGGGCGGAGCACCGGGGAAGTAGCCGGGCCCCACGGGCGGCGCGCGGTCGGACGGACGGCCTGCAGAAGCAACCGGTGGATCGTGGAGCGTCGGAAACCAAGCAGGCATTCCGTGAAGCAAGCCGGACGGACTCGCGTAATCGAACGGCACAAACACACTGCGGCTCATCTGCAGAAAGCGATTAGCTCGGGCTGGTTTGAAGCAAACTGCAGCACAGTCGGTGGGAAGCAAAGCGTACCCTCGAAGCAACGACGGGCACTGGTTGTGAGTACTTCTGCGCACTAAGAAGAGCGATCTCGGCTGCAGAGAACACTCGTGGAGGCGGCTCGGTTGTCGTCGTTGTGGTGGCTTGAAGCAGCTGGAGCAGCTCTCGAAATGGAAAGTCGATCCCTGGCTTCGGCGTCGATGTGTTGAGCGGCGTCGGGAAGATCGGGCCGGCCGGGCCGATGCCCCAGCCGGGCTCGAAAGGAATCGCCGGGACGCCGCCGAACGGTCGCCCGCCCCACATCGGAGGAGAGGGCGGACTCATGAGCGGGATCGGAATTGGCAACACGGAAGCCATGATCGGCGGCCCTCGCGGCGGAAATGGCCGCTGCGTCGAGTAGCCGCCTTCGCCCGGCGGGAACGGAGCGATCGGAGGAGGTCGACCGCCCGCCGGCCACGGCGGAAAAGCAGATGGGTAGGCGGCATACGAGCGAGTCGTTCGGTTGAGCAATGTCTGCGGGCTGCTCGTCGATTCGGGCGGTGGCGAGAAGTACGGCGATGCGGGTGGAAAGCGAGGGAACGGTGGCAAATCAAGCGGCCAGCACGGGAACTCGCGGGATCCCCGCACCGGAAATCCCAACAATGGGAGCGGGATCGGCGGTTTTCCGCACGACCCCGCAGCGTACCGATCCAAAGCGTAAGGCGGGTGTTCGAAAGCGAACGAAGGAGGCGGCGGCGAATCAACGGCGATAAACTCGTTACCGTGGATCGTTTGTTGCCAGGAGCCTCCACTGCAGCCTTGACAGTTGCATCCGCTGAAGGACGAAAAGTTCGCTCGATCGCGTGCAACGAGACGACAAACCCGAATCCGATGGGCGGTGATCGTTGGCAGTCGTTTCCGCAGGACGGGCAGCAGCACACGAGGTTGCAGCAGTTCGGAGCGGGTGCGTAGCCGCCGCCTTCGGCCACCCGCACGAGGGCGTACGGTAGGACGAGGAGGAGGACGAGCTTCGCGGACATCTTCCGGCCGAAGCGTGTGGACCGACGGGTGGGAAGAAGGCCGAATGGACGGCGATCGTCGTGGTCGCCCGCTTTTAAACGAAAGTAGCCGCCGGAATCTCCGACCGTCGATTCAGCTCGCCGCCGACTTCAATGGCCGCCCGTTTGGGAAACGCGAGAAGTTTGCGGGAAGCAGCGGCCGATCGCGGCGGACACAAAGGAATTTCCGCTTTTTGTTCACGTTTCTCCTGCCCGGCCGGCTGCAGGAAGCGGTCGTTTCGCAAGTGGACCGGCGGATCGCCTTTTCGCCCCAAATGCCGCCCGCCGCCGCCGCCGAGTGGACAGTCGGGAATCGAGGAATGAAGAAGCGAAACCGAAAGGAATTCCCGCCCGTCTGCTCGTAGTCGGCGGCATCAAAGGA
Source organism: Aphelenchoides fujianensis (assembly GCA_024699865.1). NCBI lineage: Eukaryota > Metazoa > Nematoda > Chromadorea > Rhabditida > Aphelenchoididae > Aphelenchoides > Aphelenchoides fujianensis. Next base: position 741,017 of record JAMPIO010000047.1, on the reverse strand, counting down.
ACTTCTCGTTTGTTTCGTCACTCTCCAGCTGCACACCAAAACTGCGTGTTTATTGCGTGGAAGCGAAGGAAGAGCAAGGAATTACGTAAACGGAAGAGTGCAAAAGAAACGAACGAAAGGAAGCAATGGACGAAAGGAAATGGAGTTCTTTAAAAGGGATTTTTTCTAAGGGTGGACCAACCAGTGGCACATTCATTTTTGAAGTCTTCGATTTTATTTGCTCATCTGACTGAGCTGACTGTCGGCTATTCAAAACCGAAGAGTTTACGCCGCTGCGGTCACTGGTTCCGGAGATGTACTCGCCGAAGTCGGTAGGAGTGCGGTTTTAAGGGATCGACCTTCCAGCGACCGCAAGTCCCTTTTTTGTTGGACTAATTACTTGTGAGTAGGCTTGTTGGAAAGGCCAAGGTTTGGACTTTCGATTGATGTATAACACAAACCCGTGGAATTGGGTTCGGAAATGTGAAGAGTCTTTGAACCCAAAACATTCGCCCGTGGAATTAGCGAGTTTTGGGTTCCATCGCCGTTTACTCGAAAATCTTTCAGGCATACAGGGGCAACAAAATATTACCTCTTTAACTACATTTCAAGGCGCATCTGATGATGTGGGTTTTATTTGAATTAATGAGCCCGGTGATGACTACGGTCACATTGAATATAGGGGCTTTGGCAAACCGCTTTTCGCAAATTTTGAAACTGGCGCTTGCAACGAACTTCTTTTTTGTTTTGGAACTCGTTGTTACATGGGTTGATGTTTTCTTTTGGTTTCAAGCAAAGTTAGCAAAGTACAGTGATGCAATGAACATAGGAAGGAACAGTCGGCTGTTTTCTCGTTCAAAAGAAACCTCAGGGGGGACCCTTGTGACATTTCAAAATTTTTGTCGTTCCTTTTTCGATTCGAACGTCAAGCCCAGGTACCAAAAAGTACTTTTGACACAAAATCGCGTTTCATTAGTTGGCTTCTGACCAGAAATAAACGAGGAGGAAAAACCCTTCTATCCTCCTTTCGGTTGCCATTTCATCGGTTATCGTTGTTCAATCGATCTCAAACTGCAAACTTGGTAGTGTTGAAGTATAAGCAAGCGTTTGAAACAGAATAGACCGAGTCAAAACAATACTGCGCAAAGATTGTAAAAAAGGTGGGTCAAGAGGTCGCGGTTCAATGTGACCGTAGTCATCACCGGGCTCATTAATTCAAATAAAACCCACATCATCAGATGCGCCTTGAAATGTAGTTCTAAGCCCTATATTTCGTTACCCCTGTATGCCTGAGAGATTTTTGAGAAAACGGCGATCGAACCCAAAACTCGCAAATTCCACGGGCGGAATTTTTGGGTTCGGAGGCTCGTCACATTTACGGACATAATTCGAGTGGTTTGTGTTATACACCGTTCAAACGCTCACACAACGGGCTTTCCAACGAGCCCGCTCACAAGCGATGAATCCAACGGAAAACGTACTTGCGGTCCTTCGAAGGACAACCCCCAGAATTGGAACTACGATCAACTTCGGAGAGCGCATCTCCGGAATGCGTGACCACAGCGGTGTAAACTCTTAGGTTTTAAATAGCCGGCAGTCAGCTCAGTCGGATGAGCGAATAAAATCGGGGGTGTCAAAAATGAATGTGCCACTCGTTCCACTGGCGTGGTCCAGAATTACAGAAAGTCCCTTTTAATGTGTGCTCTCCTGCTTCAAAAGGGGATGTGGAAGAGTTGGCGGTCGATTTGGCGCTCCTTCTTCATCTCGAGCACGCGCTCCATGCAGATGTTCGACTTGATCAGGTTCTGCTTGAGCATCAGGCGCATCTCGCGCAGGCCCCGGCGTGTCTTCTTGTGGTGGTCCACTTCCTTCGGGGCGGGCAGGTGGAAGGCTGGAGATTGAGGTGTGAATGCGAAGTGAAAGGGGAGAACTCACCCGTGAGAGGACGCGAAGACGAGCGCCGTTTGCCGTGCTCGTGGAAGCCGAAGGACGAGCGGCGGCGGTGCTCCGAGTGGCCGAGTCCCGAGTCGTAGAGGCCGCTCGAGCGATGCGAAAAGATGGGCGGCGGAGGGTGAGGAGCTGAAAGAAGGAGAGGAATACGAGGATGAACAACCGAAAGCCCACCTTTCTGGCGATCCTCGAAGATGTCCTCGCGGGCGTGCTTCACGAAGCGCTCCTTCGCGCTCCACGTGCGGGCGCGTTCGATGCGGCCGGCCTCGTCGATCCGTTGGCGGCGGACGGGCGGCGCGGACTCGCTGCTGCTGGAGCTCTTCGTGTGATTGCCGCTGCTCGGCGGCCGCTGCTGCACTTTGCGGGCGTGGCTGGCGACGTTCGTTTGGCTCTGCGACTCTTCGGGCACGATGGTCGCGTTCAGGTCGTTCGGCGAGGCGCGGAGGTGCTGCTCGCCCGAACTGCCCGCTCGGGCCATCTCCACGGGCGTCGGATTCGAAGAACTGCGGGACCTGAAAACGAGGCGAGAAAATCCAAACGAAACGAAAGGGAACTCACGGCAAACAGCGACCACCGTGCGCGTTCGTCTTTCCGTCGTTGCTGAAATCGACAGCAATAAACGAAAGGAACAGAGAAGATAAAGGGACTCACAAAACGACTTTGAACGGCAGATCCAAGAGCATCCTGTTCCGGTGGAGCACATGGTCGAATTCCTGGACGAGTTCCTCCAGCTCGGCCGCCGACATCTCGGCTGAAATCAATCGGAAGGTCCAGAGAAGGTGAAAGGCAGCACGAAAGTGTCGGTGGGAGGATTAAGCGCGGGTATTTGAAGGAAAAGTCGATCTCACGAATAAAAAGAAGTGGGCGCGCGAGGGCGGCGGGATTCCAAAATGCGCGCGATCCCCCGCCTCGTGCATTAGCCGTCCGTCCTTCCTGCTCGCTTTTACCTCGTCGCCCGTCCGCTTGCTTCCGAGGGCGACGACTCGGAGACGCGCACCCGCTTTTCTTCCACGGCAGCACGTGATCGCCGCCGCTTATCGCCGGCCGCCCGCTCGCTGCTCGCCGGCGCCTCGAAAGGAATGAGTCGAGCGGCCGCCAAACGACGCCCGCTCGCCCGATTCGAACGAGCTTTTGGCGCGCGCGCACTTTCGCCCATCGATTTCCCGCCACTCTGCCTGTCCGTCGATCGGGCGAAAGGCGGCAAAAGCGTTCGAACGGCCGGCCTACCGATCGCGAGCGGCGCGTTCTTTTCCTTCCGTCTGACGAAATGCGGGCGAATTTCTGTTCTCCGCTCCTCCGTTCGGAATTCTTCCGGATTTTCGCGAACGTCCGCCGTTTGCTCGTCACTTTCCATGTCATAATGATCCCTTCCCCGTTCTTCTTCCAGCTTCACGATGCCGGCTCTCGATGTGGGCGTGCTTGCGGCGATGACGGACGAGGAGTTCGACAAGGTGGACGCCGATCGGGTTCCCGAAATGCACGCCGCTCTCGCCTCCTACGTGGGCACGAACCGCGTCTACGCGACGATGAACAAGGAAATGCAAGTGTCTTCCTTCTTTGGCCCTGCTCAAGGCCGTCCGCTTGCAGGCTCTCGGACCTCGAGGCCCACAAGCAGGAGATGATCGCGCATACGGAATTCGGCAAGGGATTGCACGCTCAGCGTGAGTCCAACCCCCAACCGCCTCCCGCAATCCTCATCCTTCTTCTTTCAGTGCGGGCCGCCTCTTCGCAGCTGAAGAGCAACAAGGAGATGTTCCAGGAGTTCGTGGATAAGGTGGACGCCAAAGCGGCCGCCTTCCAGCAGCAGTTGGACGAACGTGAGTTCCTCTTTCGACCGATCGAGTGAACAGCCGTCTTCTGCAGTCCCGCCGGTCGAAATGACCTACGAAGAGCTGCGCGACATCCTGCAGGAGCTGCTGAAGGATGTCGACGATACGAAGAGCAACTTCGCGACGTCCTCCTCCGAACACGACAACGCGGGCCACGAGGAGGAGCGCTCGGTCGCCGCCTTGACCGCCGAAGAGACCACGCTGGACGCGGAGATCGGTGAGTCTCCCGTTTTTCCATTACATTCGTAAATTCTTGCATTCTTTCAGGCGAGTTGGATCGCCAACTCGAGGAGTACGAGCGCGAGATCGCCGAACAGGAGCGGCTCCAGCGCGAGCGGGAGGAGGCCGAGCAGCAGCGTCTCCAAGCCGAGGCCGCCGAGCGCGAGCGTCTCCGCTTGGAGGCGGAGGAGGCCGAGCGGCGCCGTCTGGAGGAGGAGGCGGAGCGCAAACGCCGCGAAGAGGAGGAAGAACGCCGCCGTCTCGAAGAGGAGCGCCGTCGTCTTGAGGAAGAAGCCCGCCTGCGTGCCGAGGAGGAGGCCCGCCTGGAGCGCGAGCAGGAGGCCGCCCGCCTCGAGCAGATGCGCCGCGAGGCCGCCGAGGCGAAGGCCGCCGAAGAGGAGCGTCTCCGCCGCGAGGCCGAGGAGGAGCAACGCCGCCGCCAGGCCGAAGAGCAAGAGCGCCACCGTCGCACGCAGGAGGAACTCCTTCGGCGCGTGCAGGAGCTGGAGGAGGCCCGCCGTGCCGCCGAGGCGGAGGTCGCCCGGATGCGCCGCGAGAAGGAGCTCTCCGTCGAGCGTCGCCGCGCCGAGCAGGAGGAACGCGAGCGCCAGCTCTTCGAGGAGGAGCGCCGCCTCGCCGAAGACCGCCGCCGTGCCGAGCTGGAGGAGCAGGAGGAGCGCGAACGCCAAGCCGCCGCCGAAGCCCAGGCCGAACAGGCCCGCCGCGAAGCCGAAGAGCGCGAGCAGCAGAAGCAGCAAGCCGCCGCCGAGGCCAAGGAGCGCCGTCGTCTGGAGCGCCAGCGCAAGGAGGAGGCCGCCGAACGTCGCCGTCAGGAGCGCGAAGAGGCGGCCGAGCGGAAGCGCGCGGAGGCCGCCGAAGCCGAGCGCCGCCGTCAGGAGGCCGCCGAGGAGGATCGCCGCCGCAAGGCCGAAGAGCAGGAGCGCCGCCGTAAGGACCTCGAGGCCGCCGAGCAGCGTCGTCGGGCGGAGGCGGCGGAGCGTCAACGTCACGAGGAGGAGCGCATCCGTCTCGTCGCCGCCGCCGAGCAGGCGAACCGCCAGCGCACGACCCCGCACCGCCCCAAGCGCCGTCTCGCGGACATGAACCTGGACGAGACGATCGAGTACGACCCGAACGAGGACTGAACGCTCTCCTCCTTTCATTTTTTGCTTGTTTGTCTGTGATTGTGTTAATTTAATGAGTGCTCCCTGATTGTTTTCTGTTATTGTTGTCCATTCCCCGCATTGTTGTTGTTTGTTCGGTTAGTTCGGGTTAGGTCCACGCATAGTTGAAGTCAATAAAGAGAGACATTCGCAGGAGTTTATTTCACGCACAATTCAAACCACTTCTACCTTCCACATGCCGCTCCTCAATCCAAGTCGATCTTCCACAGGTCGCCGAGCGTGTAGCCCGACTTCAGCTGCTCGATCGCGACGCCCAGCTCGTCCGAAAAGACGATCGGCCGGTGGTCCGTGTGGCCGCCCGAGTCCGAGAAGTAGGCCTGCAGAAGGAGGGCAGCAATCGAACCCTCGCCCTCCGCACTCACCGCAAACGCGTCCACTCGCATCTGCTTGTCTTCGATTTCGACGTCGTCCTGGAGCGGCTCGGCCGTCAGTTCCTCGAATTGATTCATGTTCGACTAAACCAGCAATCAATCGATCGAAGCCATCGACAGCAAACCAGGCGGTCTTTCTGGAACTGGACGCCGAAGATGGGGGCGGCGAGGTAGGCGGCGTGGAAGGATTGGATCGCCTTGCACACAGAGTCCAGCCGCTCCTCGGGGTCCACGCGGAAGCCGAGGATGTACTCGCCGCTCTGGACGGAGGTCTCGATCACCAAAGCGGCCCCGAACTTGGAGTCGCGCACGCGGCATGAGCGCAGTTGGAGGTACGGAATGGAGACGTTGTAGAGAGGATTCATCGTTGCGTACCACACCACGCGGATGTTCGTGATGAGGAGGACGCCCAGGTTGCCCTGAAAACGGGCAGATCAACCCTCTATAGTTGCTGGATGCCCCACTTGATCGCTGCTCAAATTCCAGACGCCTTCGATGCGGTCGCTCTGGTTTTCGAGCGGCAGAATGCGGAGTTTCTCCTCCTCGTTCACGAGAGCGCCCCGCATCTTCAGCTCGCGGTACAACTTAGTGGTTTCGAAGGCGCGATGGATTCCAATGACCGTCGTGAAGAGTTTGGTCTGCAACTCCTTCCATTCGTCTAATTTCTTTTCAGCAACGAACATGACTGGGGTTCATGCACGTGAACACGAACTCGAAGCGTGTGGTCGCGTTTCTCGCCATCAGGTACAACGACTCAGCGTGTCCCCGCAGTTTCTGCAATCAGCACGGATTGACGAAAAGGAGAGCAGAACGAACAGATTTGAGGATGCGAGTGGTCACGCCGTGGACCGAATTGTAGCCAATGCTGAGGTTGATGCGCGGCAGGGCGTTCGCGTTCCAAATCAACCGAATGTTTGTGATGCGGAGGACGCCCTTGTCCCCGTTGTTGCCCTTCGTGTCCTCCACGTTCTCGATTCGGTCGACGAGGAACTCGCCAGGGATCAAACGAAGCGATCTGCAACCCTCCGTTGAATCCAATCACCCAACTGCCGATCACCTCGAGTCCACATCGAACAGAATCTCTCGGTTCTGCCAGCAGCCGTCCGACATCTTGAACAAATGGACAGCTGAGGAATTGTTTGAAGGGAACTCACGGCGACTTGTCCAACATCTCGCTGTCTGTAAATCATATCGACGGTAGGCCGAAGCAGAAGGATAATTAATTTAAGCGTGAAACAGGTGCAATGCCGCTGTTTGGTCAACTCGTTTCGTTTGGCCGGCCGCTCATGCCCCCGCTTGTTTCCATGGAGATCCTTGAAAGAGTCCGTTTGAGTTCTCTGACGTCCATTTGACTATTGAGAGCACAAAAAGGATGACATCCAAACAAAGAGCACCACCTTCGCAGGCCCGAGTGCTCGCTTACAGAAGTTTCTCGTTTGAGCGAATTCTAACCAAGAAATGCCCGATCAATCATGGTCGTTTGTCGCTTTTACGAGCGTCCTTGAAGTCGGGAGCAACAGCCGGCTCGTGTTCAAAGCAAAGATCCGCTCGCCCGTCCACCCGCTTTGCTCAAGCAGAAGAAATTCCGGCGGCTCCTCCACTTTTGCCTTCCTGCTTCGATTCTGCTGACGAATCGGGTGTGAGTGACTTTCCACGACAATCAGGAATAGCATTCGTTCCTAATTAACACGAAAACTTTCAATTGATGCTCGTGTGCGGTCAGAAGCTTAAACAATAGCCACAACGAACCCTCCTTCCGCCGGCATTCGCTTGTCGTGTTTCTCGTTCGCACTCCGTCCGCCGAGCTCATTTTTCACCCGTCCGCTGAGTAATCTTGACGTCCGCCGTCTTTCGGCCGCCGCCTTCGGCCCGAACTCATTCGAGTGAAGAGGGCGGACATTCGGGCGTGTTTTTCCCAACGGAACGGCGGTTTTTTGAAACAAATTCGTTCTCTGGATTGTCGGAACGGTCGGTGGACTCGTTCGCCTCCTCTGTGTGCTCACGGATTACCGATCGGCCGTTCCTTTGATGCGGAGTCATGAACAGACGGGCGGACGAGCGGGGGAAAGCGGGATGGTCGGGGCTGTCGGTCGGAATTCGCCGCTCGCCCGACCGGCCGGCCGACAAGCAACGTGCCAAGCGCGTGCTTTTCGCCTCCGCCGGCCGTCCGCTTTCTTCGGCCGACTTGTTTCCGTCCGCCGCCTCGTCCTCCTCGCGTTGATTAACATAAACGAAACGATGCAACACTCCAATTTCCTCCCCTTCGAACACGCGCTCTCACACTTCCGCCGACTAATTGGACGGGCGTGGGAGCAAAACAGACGGGCATCACGAATTCCCGTCGAGCAGCCGGGAATCCCCGCTTTCGGCTTCTAATTGGCGAGTTCGTCTTCCGCGCGCTCATGGTGGGTTGTTCTCACGCCAGTCGGCCGTCCTCTTCCCATCGACGTCATTCGCGGTCGATTCAAAGCTCGGCGGTCTAATCGGCTGGTCGGCTCGCTTCTTTCGGCTGCCGGAAAGAGTTGCGAAAAGGAGATTTCTCTTCCACCGGTCTTCGCGCTTTCGAAACGTTCCGTTCGGTCGAGAACAGTTCTGTTCACGCAATGCAATGGTCTCTGGATAGCATTTCCAGTCTGCTTCTGCAAACTCTCGAGCTTGTCGTGGGGTGGTGGCCAAAGAAAACAGTTTTTTGACTTTGAGTTTGTTAAAAAACGAGTTGTCGTCCGGGCCAATTTTTCAAGGCATGTGCGATCTCCACTCATTTACGTGGGCAGAAGATTCGAGCGGTTCGAAACACCTGCACGACCGCCCGCACGTGAACTTCGCCCCTCGGCCGCCCTTCGCCTCACGCCCGCCGCCGTCTCGACAATCGAAATTCGCTTCTTTTTTTCCGCTCGGGGCAGCGGCGGACGGGGCGGTTGCTCGAGTAGTCGGGAATTGAAGTCCCCCGCTTTTTATTGGAGAGCAAACAAGAATCATCGGAGGCGTTTTCTGATGCGGAGAACTTTCCGCCGTGCCCGTGCACGCATCTCTGAGAGAAGTTGGTTGATGCGCTCTAAATGCGGGAAGTCCAACGGTTTCAAACGAACTCACGCCCTTTTCCTTCCGCCTTCTCGTCACTCCTGTCCGCTCTGACGTCCGCCATCCCCCGAACGGCCGGTCGGCCACCTCTTGCCCGTTCTTTTCTTCCGGGGGTTATTTTCTCTAATGAATTGAGGCAATCAAAACGGAAGGGGAAATCGATAATTCCCGGCTACAAAGAGCAGACATTTGCGAGCTGCGGCGGCGACTGTTGACTCGCGGCGAGAAGAGAAGTCCGCTCCTTCCGCCTCGTGATCGGTCTCGTCCGAAGCAGAGTCGGTAGACGACTACTCCTCGTTTCTTTGAAGCTTTCCGTTTGTTTCGGAGGAATAAACGGACGGAACGATTAATCATGCATTTCCTCCTTTTTATCACTCCTTCTCGCCGTTCGAAAGTTCGTTCTTTTCGCTGCGGGCCCGTCCGCCGTCCTCCGGCGGCCCGTCGGCGTTCTTTCGGGGCGGACGACCTCCGAATTGTGCGCGTATTTTCGACCTTTGCGGACGCCGTTCGCTCATTTCTTTTGTGTCCCCCAAGCTCCCCGTTGGTCGATAAAAGGAAGCAGGTAATGGGCGGCTATTCGCGTTCTTATTTTGGAACGTGGGAAGGGGAAATTAGTCGTGACTAGCTCGTGGATTATCGAGCGTGTGTCGCCTTTGCTCTCCGTCCACATCCCTTCCGTTGCAGCGGTCTTTTGCCTTTTCTCCACCGAAAAGGCCCGAGCTCCCGAAGAACCGAATTGTTCCCACGATCCCGACCGTTCCAAACTTCTTTAAACCTGAACGTTCGTCGACCGTCGTTCTCTTCCGTCGAGTGCACGTGTTGAGGTTGGTTTCCACTCATTCCGATTGTTTCCACTTCGATTTGCAGCTACGGGTACAAACATCCGCATCGATTCGCAAGAAATCCAATGGCCTCCTCGTCGTCCTCGTCGAGCGGCTTCTCCAACGGCGCGGCCAACTCGTGGGTGGTCGCCCAACGCGTCCGCCACGCCTCGCACGCGGGCTCGTGGTATTCGGACGGCGCGAAGGAGCTGGACCGCCAGTTGGGCGAGTGGCTGGAGCGCGTGGGCCCGCCCCAAGGAGCCGCTCGGGCGATCATCAGCCCGCACGCCGGCTACTCGTATTGCGGCGAGACCGCCGCCTACGCCTTCAAACAAGTGGACCCCGACCGAGTGTGAGTCCTCGTTTCCTTCTACTTGAATCGAACGATTGCTTGCAGTAAGCGGATCTTCGTGTTGGGGCCCTCGCACATCGTCTTCCTCAACGGATGTGCGCTCACCACCTGCGCGAAGTACCGCACTCCTCTCCGCGACCTCGTGGTGGACGTCCAGGTGAACTCGGAGCTCGTCGCCACGGACGCCTTCGAGCCGATGAGTTTGCGCAACGAGGAGGCCGAGCACTCGCTCGAGATGCAAATGCCCTTCGTCGCGAAGCTCATGGGCGACCGCCACTTCACGATTGTGCCGGTGCTTGTCGGCTCGCTGTCCGTCAAACGGCAGCAGGCCTACGGGAAGGTGGGTTCCAGTGGGCAACGGATGAATCCATTGATGATCGTTCAGATCTTCGCCCACTACCTGGCCGACCCGCAGAATCTCTTCGTGATTTCGTCCGACTTCTGCCATTGGGGAAGCCGCTTCCACTACCAGCCGCACTCGGCCACTTCCGCCAAGCCGATCCACGAGCAGATCGCCCTGTTGGACCAACGGGCAAGCCCCCCGCCTTCGCGCTTTGTTCGATTACTCCCGTTCAGGCGATGGAGGCCATCGCCGCCATGGACCCTCCGATCTTCAACGAGTACCTCAAGGAAACGCAGAACACGATCTGCGGCCGCAATCCGATCTGCGTGATGCTGCAGGCCGCCGAGTACTTCCGCCAAATGAATAACCACACGGCCGACCTGCGTTTCCTCAAGTACTCCCAATCGAACAAGGTATTTCCATTCCTTTCTTTCTTGTTTGATTGCTCGTTTTAGTGCCGGAGTGTCCACGAATCGTCCGTGAGCTACGCGGCGGGCGCCCTCTTTGTGCAGCCGAAATGACGAAGCGAATCCCCCGCCCTCCCTCCCTCCTGATCGATCATTCGCCCTCTTCTCCATTCGTTTCACACGGGATTGTTCGAATAAACGGAGTGTGTAGAAATCTGAAGGACTCTTCTTTCTTCCTGAACACACGAATGTCTCCTGCCCCCTCCTTAAACCCTTGAAGGTTGCGGTCCCTTCTCCCTCTTGTTCGCCTGAATGCCTCAAGGGTTTGTGTGTTCTTTGATTCGATTCTTCAGGTCCCTGTCGTTCCCGCAATCGATTGGCCCACCCCAAACGAATCACGTTCTCCCCCTTTTTTCCCTCGATTGTACCGAAGTAAAGAACGTCTTTTATTGCGAGAGGATTATTAGGCGGAGTCCTGAGCAAACGAACACCCGAACGAAGAAAAAATGGAAGGAATACCCGTGAATCTGCTGACTGCTGGCTTCTCGGCTAAACGACGAATGACCGCCTGTTTCGTGCCCACCGCTCGTAGCGCGCGAAGATCAGATGGTCGATCCCGCCGTAGCAAAGATAAATGTACACGTAGTTCACCAGAAGGAAGTACAGACCGCACTGAAAGCACACTTAGTGGGCAAAGGAATGAACAAAGGAAATACCCGAACAAACGGCATGAACGTCAGGTGGTAGAGCCAAATGCAACAAACTCCGATCCAAAAGCAGAAGCCGAAGATCTTCACAAACGCCTGTCGCGGTTGATCTCGCAGCTGAACGAAGCAGGACTGAGTGAATGGAGGAGGGCGGAAAGTGGACGAACCCAAATGTTCATCTCGCCGTCCACCTCGAACTTCCGCTTGTTCTTCGCCTTTTGCGAGTAGAACTCGTCCAGTCGCTTCTCTTTCTCCAGCCACACACTAAACCACATTAAACTCTGATTACAAAAAAGAACGAGCACAAACCTGTTAAGCCAACTCTTGAGCTCCGTCTCGCCGGTCGGCAGATCCTCGATGGCGTACTTTTTGATGTGGTAGTGAACGTTGCGGGACAGCCGGCCCTTGAGGATCATGTCCGTCTCGTTCTGCACGATGTCCTTCGGATATGCGACCGTTACGTCGTACACGTAACGGATGTAGTCGTCTGAAAGGAAGGATTTTGAATGCTCCAGTTCATCCACTCACTCTTGCGCATCTCCTTGACCATGTGAATGAAGCCGCCGTGCCGAGGGTAGAGCACGTTCTTCAGGACGGGCAGCTGGTTGGCCTTCGCGTACAGCTCGCTCTTGCCCAGCGTGAAGGGCGTGCGGTCGGTGCCCTCGGGGAACATCAGGATCTGAACGACAACAATCGTCTGGCTCTTTCTTCGGTTGTGCCCACTTGATAGGGCCGTTGCATGCCCGCGTAGTACTCGACGGCGCGCGTCAAGCGAGCCAAATCTACCGCGTAGTCCCGTTTCATGAACACGAACGATTGAGCCTGCATCCCGAAGCCTGGAGAAGCGGTCTGGAGAAGAACGAAGAAAGCCACTTACCCGCCCCAGGCACGTGCTTCAGGAGTTCTTTGAGGGCGATCTTGTTCGAAGTCATCAGCCACGGATTCATCCGCCAGAGGGGCCAGCCAGAAGTAGAGCCAATCCAAACGAGTCCGGTGGTTCATGATGACGATTGCGGGCTGTTCGTGCTCGATGCGGTCGCCACTCGCCCGCACCTTGATCCCGTACACATAGTGGAGGAAGAACTGCAACCGCTTGCTGTGATCCCAGCTTCCTTCCCACCGAAATACCAGCGGGATGGTCATCCAGAAGGGGATTGCGCGGTCCATCATCTCCCGCCACTGGCGGTGGCGATTGAGGACGGTGATCATCGGGAGGAAGAGCGTCACGATGTAGTTGCCGAAGATCGACGTGAGGAACACGACGCCCGCAAAGCTGAAGCCGATCAGCGGCCCGAAGAGCCACCGCAAGAAGTCGCCCGCCCGCATGCTGCAGCAAACAAACGAGAGGATTGTGTTCGGGGAAACGCGGAGAAGATCGACGGAAGACGACGATTCACTTTCCTTCGCCTTCCGCCCGCTCGGATCCTCAAACCGGCGAGAATCCCGTCTTAAGCCGCCCGAGTGTTTCTTTCGACGACGAGACCGCGCGCCCGACGACGGCGGGCGTTCGGCGGATGCGCGAAGAAGGCGGGCGGGCGGGACGTCTCCGCGATTCTCTCGATCGCCGCCTCCTTCTTTCGAATGACGTGTGGCGAGTCGAGGGGCGTAAATGCCGCTTGATCGTCGCCCGACGAAATCAATCCGCACGATTGAGGTCGTGCTTTGAGTTCGGAGGTCATCGCCGTCTTCCCACGATCCTCCGGACGGCCTTGAGGTCCCCGAGCGGAAATGAAACGATCCGATTTAACTCCAATTCAGCGTTTGCTTGTGGTCGGTCGAGGCCGTGCTGAAGGCCAACCAACAACGCCTTCAGTCTTTGTTGCGATTGTCGAGAACTTCAAGTCCTCGCATCAACCATAAAAGAAAGCAGCCGTCAACTATCGAGTGAAACAAGCGAGAAACATCTCCGAGGGTCGTGGACGGCCGTCGTGAGTCCCGCGCGGAAAGTCGGAGCGTCCGGCCGTCGCTGGCGGCGGGTCGCTCTCGGCACTGCGGGGAGGCAGTCGGCCCTCGCCGTTGACTAATCGACTGACTTTAATCCGCGCGAATCCCGTCCGTCTTTTGCGACTGCCGAATCCCGTCGACGGCCGATCGGCTCGAAGCCCGCTTTTCCGTTCGTTCGTGTTGCCGCCCGCTTTCCCTCCCGCCCGTCTACTGGGCGGAAATGAGCGGCAAAAAGGTACTTCTTTTGTGTTGCTTTTGTTTCAATCAGGGCGATTCGTGTGCCCAAGAGGCGCCGTTCACGTCGATTTGCTTCGAATTGTGATGAACACGCGAACTTCCCGCATTTTCGTTCAAGTCGCGTTCTTCTTGCGAATTTCTCCGCTCAAGCCATCAGCATTGGGAACAACGGCTATTCTTCTCATCCCCTCTGCTTTCAGCTCTCGCCCGAGGAGGAGCTGGAGAAGCAGTACCGCGACTACAAGGCGCAGTTCGAACAATGGAAGGAGAAGAATCGGTTCGTTCCCTTCTCTTCCCCTCATTCCTTTGTTTGAATTGCAGCGGAGCCGAACAGACCGAAGGATACGTGAAGTACGTGGAGCAATTTGAGAAATGGGAGCGGGACGTCGAATTGCGCCGGATCAACGTCCGGGCCAAGGCGCAGCAGGAGCGCGAACGGCAGGAAGCCGCCCAGAACGAGCAGAAGCAACGGCAAGATGAAAGCGGTGAGCCCTCCTCCATTCACTTTCCACTCACTGTCGCCTGTTCAGCTGCTGCCGCCCGCTACGCCAAGCAGCAGGAGTCGTACCTCTCGGTGCACGTGCGGGCGATGGAGGAGCAGGAGCGCCTCCGGAAGAGTCGGAATCCTGCTCCGCTCTCAATGAACCAAGTGCCGCCACCCGAGCAGGCGGCTGCCTACCAGCAGACCGCCCTCGCTCCAGTCGTCCCCCAACAGCCCCAACGAATGGTCGGCCTGATGGACACGATCGGTGAGCTTCTGTTCGATTGGAGGACGAGCTGACGGCTGGACCTTGCAGGCGTCCAACCCCCGCTGTCCGCCTTCGATCGAGCGACCGCGGAGGAGGAAGCGAGTGAGTGGACCCGCTGAAAGCTTCTTTGTTAATTCTTTCGCGTTCAGTCAAACGAGGCCCGCACATTCAAGCAGACCCGCAACCGATGAACGCGCACGGCCTCGTGTTGGCCGAAGCGGAGGTTCGCCCGTCGTTGTGGGGCGAGGAGGGCAGCGACTACCTGCCGCACGACCTCATGTTCCTCAAGTGGGGTGCGCACGCCGCCCCACCGAACCTCCGCACGCCCTACCGGCCGCCCGTGGATCCGCCGGCCGGCCCCTCGTGGTACCTGCAGAAGGGGATGGAGGAGGCGGGCCTCTTCTGCAGCACGACCGTCCGCACGAGCGGCATCCCCGAGCTGATCGCCGAGACCGCGCCCGCCGCCCCCAACGGCGTGAAGGCGGCGGAGAACGGCCGGCTGCCCCAACCGAACGGAGCTGACGGCCCCCGACCGCCTGCGATTGTCGATTTCTCCCGTAAAATCATCTCGCTTTCTTTGTTTGAAGCGCTCGTTGCTGCAGGACCGCCGCCTGGATTCCAGCCGGCCGTCGCACAGTTCGCCGCGCCGCCGCCCTTCTTTCCGCTGGAGTCGCTCGCGTTCAACGTGCCGCCGCCCCAAATCCACCCGAACGGCGCCCCGCCGCCGCTCACCGGCTCCAACGCGGTGCCCGTGGCCGCGTTCTTCGCGCCGCCCCGCACGCCGCCGATGTCCGTGATCGTTTCGGGCCCGCCGCCCGCCTCGACCGTCGGCTTCGACGGCCGCTCCTCGCCGGTCGCCCTCCAGCCGGCGCCCGCCGCGTTCACTTCGGTCGAGCAGGCGATCCCGTCGGCCGCCCTCCTCACGGTTATCAACCGGCCGCCCATGGACGCGCAGTCGGCCGCTTCGATCGTGCCGCCGGTCGACTTCTCTCTCCCGCCGCCCATTCTGCACGTCTCGCAGTGAGCGGGCGGACGGACGAGTGCGGGCATTTGGATCGCCGAAACGTTCTCATGTTCGAATTCCCTCAATTTTCCATTACTCTTTGTTCTTCCTGTTTCTCCAACTTTTGAAATAAACATTGAACTCACCGACAGTCTCGCTTGAACTCAATTGTTCTCTCGCCGCACTTCTCACTACTTTTGGTCGATCGAAGAACATGGTTGAGCGGATTGTTTTGAGATGTTCCAACGGGTTCGTCACGGGACGGCGTTGATGCCGTTCGAGGCGCGCATCTGCGCGAAGTTCCCCGGCCAGCCGCCGCTGCAGCTCGTGGACCCGCAGTTGATCGGCGCGGACGGCAACGAGCTGAACACCACCCGACCCTTCGACTCGTGCATCGCCCTGGTGAGCGGAGGATTCCTTCTTCTACTGAGTGCATCGTTCAGGGGCAACGCCTTCCGACAGGCTCGCCGCTGCCCAAGACCACCGGCTTCCCGTCCGTCTCCATCATTTCGGGCGCAATCTCCGACAAGCGGGCGCTCTACCGCTGGCAGCTGCAGATGGTGCGAGAGTTGGGACCGCGCGGCCTGCGGGACTTCTGCCTTCGCCGAATGCGCGGCGGCTCCCTCTTCCACAAGGTGGTCGAATCGCAGCTGCAGGAGCTCCAGAGCAACGAGCGCATCCAATCGAACGCTATGGACGTGCTGCGGAAGCAGAAGGATGCCGCCGCCTACGAGAAGGAACTCGAAAGAGCGCTCGGCCGCATCGACGAGTTCCTCCGCACGCTCGCGCCGAATCCCCTCATGCGGCTGGAGCAGTCGGCCGGCCATCCGCTCCTCTGCTACACCGGCCGCTTCGACGCGATCGTCGAGTTGGAGTGAGTGGAGAGCAGCGGGCAGCACTCCCTTTTTCGTTCTTGCAGCGGAGAGCTCACGCTCGTCGACTGGAAGACGGTGAACTCGGAGTCCACGAAGAGCTCGTCCTCCGAGCAAAAGCTGCCCGCCGACCTCTACGACAACCCCGTCCAGCTGGCCGCTTATGTCGCGTCCGTCAACTGCTCGCCGCTCTTCTCCGATCTCCCGTTGATCAAACAGGCGGCCGTCGTGCTCGTGTACGAGGACGGGCGCGACGTGGAGGTCGTGAAGGTGAACGCGGAGCAGATCGAAGTGAGTCCTCTTTCCCACCACTTTTATTTGGATTGCCCGGCTTTCAGCACTATTTCGGAGAGTTCCGGCGTCGCTTGAACGAATTCTGGTGGCGCATCGAGAACGAGAAGCCTCGGGCGGGCGTCATCCAACTCGCGTACAATCCGGCCACCGCTCCGGCCGTCCCGAAGGCGAGCGGCTTCGCCAACTGACCTCCTCGTTGCCCACTCATCTACGGGCCTTCTTCCCCCGAACTGACGGTCTCTTCACTCTCGAATTTGCTCACTTCTGCTCAATGCTGCACTAACGATAAACACGGATGCTCCCTCTCACTCTTCTTCTGCCCATTGGTCTTCAAAATGCCGACTTGTGCCTGTACTTCTCGCCGTTTATTCGTTAAATCAAGGGAACAACGCTCGTCGATCACTTGGCCAGTCGAAGGGAACGTCTTTTGGTCGTTCCCTCCGTCTCCACGGCCTCTCCCTTCCGCTTCTTGTTGCCGACCGCTCGCAGGGGCGTCGTTCGGCGGGGCGACGTGGGGGTCGTCGGCATCCCCTTCCTCTGCATGGCCTTCGGCGTATTCTGAAGTCATTCGAATGACCCCAACTGTTGCCCTCGAGAAATAAACTGACGACGCCCACCACTTTCCGCCTGTAAAAGTGGAAGAAGTCGAAGTAGTCGCGCGATCGGAGGAGATTCTTTGCGCTTTTTGCCTGCTCCCAATTCAAATAGCAGAAACTGCAAGGAGGTTGGAGAGAATGCGGGAGTAAACGAACATTTCTTTAATTCGTCCCTGCTCTTTGATCAACTCCCGGATTTGCCGCTCCAGTTGGCGCACTTGGTCGTCGTACACTTTCGAGTCTTCTTCCGTCTGAAAGCCGGCCGAAAGGAGTGAGTGGACGCCCCACGACCTACCGACTGGCCGCCGTTGTCGACGACGAGCTCGAACTCCTCGGCGCTCTCGATTTCGTCCGCCAGTTGGCTCAGTTCGTGCTGAAGAGAGGGGCGAGTGGACGAGCCGGCTGGCGGGCAACTCACGAGCTGCTCGTCGTCGAGCGTCTGATCCAAGTAGGAGTTGTTCTCGCGGCCTTCGGGCAGCAAGCGGCGAGTTCCGCCCGCTTCTCCGCGAGCGCGAGGTTCGTTTCGGCGAGCGGGTCGTCCACCACGACGAACACGCGGCAACGCCTGAAAAGCCGCCTGTTGAAGGGGGAAAGGTTGGTGGAGGGACCATTTCTTTCGGGCGTTCTCAAAGAACTCCCGGCCGCGGAGGGAGGAATCCGCGAATTGCTGGAGATTTCCGTCTTTTCCGATCAGCAGCGTGGAGTCCTTTTGCTGGACGAACGCGTGCACGTGCTGCTCGCAGCCGACTGCTTGCGGGAAGTGGCTGCAAAGGTGGGCAGGAGTGAACGAGCGGAAAAGGAAGGGGACTTACCGCGCCGTCCAGTTGTGAACGAAGGGGATCGGCGTGGTCTTCTCGGTCGAGTGCAGCACCTGCAATGCGGGGATCGATGCAGCAGAAAACAGTCGAACTTGCCGAGTAGTTCTCGTCCGTCCGATCGCCGAAGAACTCGTCCAGCAGCGGCCCGAAAGAGCGAGAATCTTTCGAGTGCATCGCGAAGATGTTCAGCAGTCCGATCGTCGGATTCGAGTTCTCGATCACCTCAAAAGCGGAGAATCAAACGGTGCCTTCCGCCGGGAACTCACCAGCGGAATCAACGGCCGCCGTTGGACGAGCGGCTTCAACTCGCCGAAGTCCACCGGGGCGGGCGCGACGCAAAGAAAGCCGACGACTCGGCTGAAAACCTTCGGCTTCTAACTTCGGTTGGAGCAGGAGAAAACGTGCCTCTTGTCCACGACGTCGAAAACCTGCGGATTGTCCGAAATGTTCAGCGGTTGCATCTCGAATTTGCGCATGATCGACGCCAACGAGCCTGAATTCTTTTCGGTTGGGCCGCTTGGAGCGAGCGGGTGGACTCACCGCCGTTCACGGCCATCGGCAGCCATTGGCGCTCTTGGATCGGCAGGGCGGCGTCCCAAATCAAACGTTCTTCTTTGGCAGCGGCCATTTCGTTCGAACGAATCCGAACTGGCGGCTTGTTTTCGCAGAGGTCGGCGGCGAGGAAGCGGCGGCCGGGCGGGACGCGCGTTCGAATTTCGCGCCCGCCGCCCGCCCGGCGACGAGTGGGCGCGAGGGGGAAGGCGGCGGATTTTGACTCGTCTTTTGATCCCCGCGGTTTCCCTCGTTCCTTCGCCCTTTTGCCCGCTCATTCCGTTTGATTTCAGATCTCTTGGGTCGGCCGAGGATGGACGCCGACTTGGCGACGAGTTCGGCGGGCCGTCCGAGCGCCCGCGACTTCACGACCTCCGAGGTCTCGCGGCCGCCTCGAGCGGGAGTGGCGCCCGAATTCAGCCGGACGGTCGGCGGCGTTCTGCCCGCCGCTCCGCAGTTCCGAGTCGTTCGGCAGGACGTGCGCGTGAGCCGTTTGGACTGCAAGAAGGAGGAGTTCGTGGTCAACACCGAGCTCCAGCTACTGCCGATGGGCGGCGAGCTGCGAGTGGTGAACTTCCATCTCGGTCACGGTAGGTGGACGGACGAGAGAAGGATTGATCACTCGTGTTGCAGCCTGCCGCCTACCCAACGAAGAGGGCGGTCCGGCCGGCGGCGTGGTCACCGTCCAGGGCCTGCCCGCCAAGTACTCCCGCATCTCCAAACGGCTGAAGCTGAGCGAGAACCCGCAGAAGAAGAACCTCCGCGAATTGAAGAACTCGCTGCGCAAGCACTACGACGACAACGACGGCGACGTGTCGATCGAAATCCCCGCCGGGTGCTTCCATTTGGTCGACGCTTGCGAGCCCGTCAAAGTGCAGATTTGCACGAAGATCGTGAAGCCGAAGCATGTGAGTTGGTTGGCCGTTCGTTCGTTTGATTGCTCCCTTCCGCGTCGCTTTCAGGGCATCAAATTCCACTGCAAGTTCGATGCGAAAGGCGACCTGCTCGAAGGAGCGCACATCTTCACGTACCGTTCAAATGCGCTCTCCAGCACGAAAGAGTGGCTGCCGTGCGTGGACGCCTGCGATCAGCTCTCGCTCTGGACGCTCTCGTTCGACGTGCCCGAGCGGATGATCGTCGTTTCGTGCGGCCAGCTAGACGTTCGTTTGGTCGATCAATCGACTCATCTTCCTCCCGCTTACAGGAAGTCAAGACGCACAAGAAGCGGAAGCTGAAGACCTTCGTGTTCACCGTGAATATCCCGACTTCTTCGACCAACCTGGGCTTCGTGATCGGCGACCTGGAGTGCTATTCGCAGCCCGAACTGCCCGATCTTCGCAGCTTCGCGCTGCCCGGCTTGAAGCCCGCACTCGAGAACACGGTGGCCAGCTTGCCGCAAATCCTCAGCTGCATGGAAGAGGGGTTGGTGTGCAGCTTCCCGTACGCCTCCTACACGCAAGTATTCATCGACAACGTGAGTTCCTCTTTTTTCTGCCCAGTTCACTCCATCGTTTGCAGATGCCCGAAGAAGTGATCTACTACGCCGGCCTCTCGATCTTCTCCGTCAATCTCCTCTACCACAAGAAGATTTTGGACGCTGTTCAGGTGGGAGGACGGCCATTTGTCTACCCGCTTACCGCTCTTTTCTTGCAGGCCACGAGGCAGCTGCTGGCACTCGGCGTTGCGTCGCAATTCTTCGGGTGTTTCGTGAACCCGTCGGACTTCAAGAATCTGTGGCTGCTGAAGTCGTTGGCCCGCTGCATGACCGCCCTCTACATCGAGAAGTCGTTCGGCATTTCGGAGTCCGTGTTCCAAACGAGCCGGCTGATGGATGCGGTCTGCGAGTTCGAGGACAAATTCGGGGCGATCGTCCTCCATCCGCTCACTTCCGAAGCGACTGCGGGCCTCCACTTCGACCTCGGGGACCCGCACACCTGTTCGCCCAACTACGCTGAGTTCTCCTACAAGAAGGGGCAATTGGCCCTGCGGATCCTCGAGTTCAAACTGGGCCGGGAGTTGTTTCTGAAGGTGGGTTTTCTGCGATGGGTGCAGTCATTGGCCTGTTCTCTTGCAGGTCTTGCACCGCATCCTGATGTTGGCCAAGGAGTACTCGCGGCACGTGCACTCGCCGATGGACTGGCGGCACCTCCTGCTGTCGGTGGACTCGTTCAGCCACGAGATCGCGTGCGTGACCGGCCGCGAGTTTCCCTTCTTCTTCGAGATGTTCGTCCATCAGGGCGGCCACGCGCACTTCGACATCACGTACGTGGAGAACCGAAAGCGCTACGTCATCGAAATGGAGATCCGCCAAACGCTCGGCCGCGGACGCGCGTTGTACCGCGGCCCGATGACCGTCTGCGTGCAGGCAAGTCGGATGGGGAGGACGAAGCGGAAAGACGCGTGTTTGCAGGAATTCGACGGCTACTTTACGCACACGATCCAAGTTGACGGACAGGTCTCGAAGCACGACTTCCAGCGACACTCGAAAGGACGCCGCCAATCGCGGAAGAAAGTGGTGATTTCGACCGGCGAGGAGGTTTCCATCGACATGACGAGCACCGATCCCAACTCGCCCATCCTGTGGATCCGGTTTATTCCTTGCTGGATCGTTCACAACTAATCGAGTGTTGTTCAGCGTGGATCCGGACATGCAGCTGATTCGGAAGATGAACATCTCGCAGCCGGTGTGTTCCTTTGCCTTTGTTTGAGTCTTGACTGCTCGCTTCAGCTCCATCAATGGGCCTACATGCTGCGCTACGAGCGATGCCCGGTGTCCCAGCTGGAGGCCATCGAGCGCCTCCGCTTGTACCCCGTCCAAGAGACGCACAAAGTCCTGCTGAACACCGTGATGAACGAGAACTTTTTCTATCCCGTGCGCATCCAAGCGGCCGTCGAGGCGGCGGACATCGCCGGCCAGCTGCCCAAAGGCTTGTACGCCGGGCTGCACCCGCTGGTCGCCTACTTCCAGCGGCACTTCGGCTCGGCCTCCAATCCGGTGATCCCCGCGCCGCTGAACTTCGTCGTCACTCGATCCAAGCTCCAGGATTACATGCTGATGAAGGTGGGCACTTCTCTCATTTCCCCTCACTTCTTTTCGGATTGCAGCACCTGCCGCGAGCGATCGCCCGACTGCGGCACGGCGGGAAGTGCCCGCAGCGGGTGTTCGGCTTCCTGACGGCCCTCCTGAAGTTCAACGACAACTCGGCGAATCGCTACTCCGACGACTACTACCGCGCCTTCCTGATCGGCGCCCTCCTGACGAGCGTGACGCCCACCGAGGGCGCGCGCATGAAGTCGAAGGAGGAGAGGTCCCGCTCGAAGCAGGTGGTGATGGTCGAGGAGGAGATCGTCCAGAGCCTCAACATGGACCAGCTGCGGCCCTCCTACGGCCAAGTGGTCTCTTGCGCCTGTTTGCGCGCTCTTGCAAAGGTACTCGCTTCTTCTCGTCGATCTCTTGAATCGGTGGACTTCAGCTCCAATTGGACGGGCACATGATGACGGACACGGCGGTCTTCTGGGCGTTCGCCAAGGCGCAGGGCGCGTTCAGCGAGGTGAGTGATCAAAGTTGAGTGGGGGTTTCATCCCGCCTTCTGTTTGCAGCTTCGGATCACGGCCCTCGGCTGTTTGGTCAACCTTGTCCACTGCACGCCGCAGCTGCCGTTCGTGGACACAATCGATCAGCTGCTCGACCTGCTCGTCGATGACCCCAACCTGCAGATTCGACACGCGATTGGCCGCCTGCTGGTCGAAAAGCCGCCCTTCCGCTACGAACAGGAGTGAGTGGAGGGCCGGGTCTTCTGCCAATTGAAGGACTCTTCTTTCAGTGTGGTCGCCAGCTTGAACTTCGCCTCGAACCACGAGCGGCTGGCCGCGAAGTTGTGGGCGTTGATCGGGGACCTCTCGATGGTGAGCAGAGCGGAGTGCGCGGTGAAATGCGAGTGTGTTTGCAGGAGCCCAAACTGCGGAATCACCTCGTGGACCTCTTCTTCCTCCTCTACTCCACGCAGACGCCACTCGTCCTGCTCCCCGACGAGCAGATGGAGGAGTTGGCCGCCGCACAGCGCGATTTGAACGGCTTCGACGACGCGAAACGATGATTTTTTGTTTTCCCTGTTAACGAGTAGAGAGCAGCACTCGGTCTTCTGTTAGATGTTTATTCGGTTCCCGCAAATAAAAACATGTGCCAAACGAGAAATCAGAAGTCGGAGACGCGGCCCTTCCGCTCCCAATCGCCGTAGCGCGTCGGCTCCGGGCCCTGCGGGCCGCCCACTTCGCCCGTCTCCGGGTTGACGATTCGACGTCGCGGCGGCTCGTCCTTCGGCTTCTCGGGCTCCTCTTCGAGACGGCCGACGGGCGTCCGCTCGAACTTCTTCGGTTTGATCTCCCGCTCGTTGGGGTTGGACTTCGAGGAGGCGAGGCGGACGGCGCCCGCTCGTCCACCGATCCCCGTCCGCGCGAGCAGAGAGCGCAGCATCTTCGAACTAAACATACGATCAATCATCTCCGCTTCTTTTCATTTCGAAGAGTATGCGAACGAGGACAGAACGTGCACAAAATTTCGTTCTTTGATTTCAATCATTTACTCGCTGTATTTACACGAAAAATCAAACAGACGAATGGCAAGAGAAAATGAGCAGACGAGATGCGGGGCGGGAGGAGGAGTTTGCTGGAGATGAGCGGAAGGAAATGTTTGCGTGAGGATCGGCTTCATTGCTGCGAAGGCGGGTGCTGGCCGGCGACCATCGTGGTGGGCGGCGGGCCGTAGGCGTGCGGACCGTTCGGCTGCGAGTAGTTCGGGTAGTTGGGCGGCGGCTGCTGGTGCATCGGCGGCATTTGGGGCGACTGGTGGTAGGAGACGGGCGGTTGGTACTGCGCGTACTGGGGATGCTGCGGATGTTGCGGCGCCTGTGGGGGCATCTGGTGTTGCATCGGGTGCGGCTGTTGATGATGACCGGGCGGCATTTGGGCGTGGGTTTGAGTCGGCGGAGGAGGCGGCGGCATCGCTTGTTGTTGGGTGGACGGGGCGGGAGCTGGAGGTGGAGCCGTCGGGTCGACGGTCGAGGCCCGAATGTTCTGCAAGCAGCCGCCCATCACTCATCTGGTGATAAAAAGAACCCACCTGTATTTGCTGGACGTACGCGGGATCCACGAGGCCGCCCAAAAGAGGAGGTTTTTGTGCAGCAGCTCGTGGTAGCGCATCGCGTCGGCCGGCCGTCCCAACCGCTGGTATTCGGCGATCGTTTCGATCAGCTGGCCGTTCTCGATGAGCAGCTTCTGAACGCTCGTTTGCTCCTCGGTCGCGCCCTTCTGCGCTTCCGGGATCTTCGCCGCCGACATCGCTGAACACGCGGCGATAAAAAGAAAGAAAAAGCGGGAAGAAAGAAAGAAGGCCATGTGGCCGGAATGCTGACCGATGGACCGAAGAGGGTGGGCGTTTGAAAGAAGTGTTTATTCTCGACTGTTCACTTTTTACACACGGACCACGGGGCTCCTAGTTGGCGGGACGGGCGGCGCTCATTTGGTGCCGACTCGGAAGCGTTTGTTCCAGTGGAAGTTGTTTCCGTAAGCTTTCGGCTTGATCTGGCGCTCCTGCGGCGTCTCGACCACGTAGGGCCATTGGGCCTTCTTGCAGAAGGCGATCGCGTCCTCGGCCGTCGCGAAGTCCAGATTCATCGAAATGTTGCTCAGCGGGTCCGCCCTGCAAGCACACCAATGAGGCGAGAGGAGAGGGAAGGACGTACGTGGAGGCCCAGCCGATGAGCGGATTGTCCCAACGCTCTTGCATGTCCAGCTCGATCTTCCACATGCGCGTGTTGTTCCACGGGCTCTGCTCGGCGTTGCGCGCGGGGCGGAAGATGCGGGCGCGGCGCTCCTCGCGGTGCTCCGCGGGCACGCCCGAAATCTCGGCCACCTCGTCCGTGCTCGTCGTCGTCTCGATGGGCTGCTTGTCGCGCACCTCGCCCAGGTACTCGTCCAGCTCCTTGCGCTTCGTGTCGCGCCGGTGCAGAACGGGCTGGTTGGCGGTGGTCTGCGGCACGGGGATCCCGTGGGTCGCGAATCCCTTCTTCTCGTCGTCCAGCTTGTCGTCCGCGAACGAGCGGCGGCCGGCCGGCTAGCGGGCGGCGCTAAACAGGAGCCGGCCGGTCGGCAAAACGCGACCGCATCGCATGAACGACATCCTTTCCGGCTGCAATCGGCAATTGTTGGACGGAACGAAGGAAGGGGAGAAGCAGGTACGGTAGTCGGCAAGAAGAACCGAATGGAACAATTCCGAACAAAGAGATCAACTCGTTTATTCATTCGATCAACAACAAACACAACACAATGAGCATCCAATCGACGAACGAGTGCTCAACGGCTACCGCGCAACAACATCCATTTGTTTGCTGTTTGTTTGATTTGTTTCCGTTCGTTTATTTTTGCTCTTTGCATAACAACAGTTGGCGCCCGTCTCCTCGCGTCCGCTGCCCATCGGCAGAAAGCCACCTGTTTCGAACTGAAAGCAACAAACGAAAGGGGGAACCGGAAGGTGTTTGAGCTGACGGTCGATTGACGTGCGGGTTCTCGCGATCCGCACGCACGTTTCAAACCCGCGAATCGGAAGCAAGGAGCGGAAAGAAGGGGCACGTGTTCCGGCGGAAGATTCTCGCCTTTTCGCAGTTCATTCGATCCGACCCACCCCTCTGCTCCGTTCGCTCTTTAGAAATCTCTTTTGGGATGAGCGGACGCGTTCTGAACAAATACGGCAGAAGCCATACGACCGCCTCCTACGGCTCCAGCCCCTCGCCCAGCCTCTACTCCTCCTTCCTCACCAGTGGGATCTCGCAGGCCACCCCGTACAGCCGGCCGAGCTTCCCATACCGCCGCTCGTGGACGGGCTTCAACTCGGTGGTCGCCGTCCATCCCAGCCAGCTCAAGAGACGCCGCGAACGGCGCTCCTTTCTGGACGACATCCCCGAGTTCGTGAAGCCGGTGGAGCCGCCGCCGCGCATCCGCCGCGCGTCGAGCACCACGTGGGAGACCCCAAAGTGAGCACTCCGCCCTTCTCCCCTCATTCAATTCGATTTAGAGGTGGGGACAAGACGTTCGCCTCGGTTGTGGACACGCCCGAGCGGTTTCGCGCGAAGATCGACCTCGGGATGTTCGAAATGTTCGAACGGGACGAAATCGACGTGAGTGCCCGTAAACAACCAAAAGAAATGAAAGGGAGCTTTAGGTGAACCTCTACGGCTACGACATCCAAATCTACGCGTGCAAGGACAACCCCCGAGATCCCAACCGACCCGCCCGCGTACTCAACCGGCAGTACCGCCTGCCCGACGATGTCGACCTGCAGACCGTCCGCATGACGCGCCACGAGACCCGCAGCGAAGTCGGCGTGGACGCGCGCAAGGTTGGCGGTCGACAGGAGGATTTCAACCGAAAGAACCGCTTGCAGATCCCCCAGGACTACGGCCGGCCGCTCACCTTCCGCGTGATGGACGTGACGCAAAACGCGAAGAAAGCGGAGCAAATGAGCGGATTTTGACCCCCGACTCCCCACTTTGCCGTTTGTTTCCGCCCGATTGCTCTCTGGATTGATTGTTGATTGCGAAGAGAAGGGAGACCGAAGAGAAACTCGAATTTATCCTCACTTTTGGGTTGAAACAAGAAGAAACTAACGTGTCCGTGCATCGAGCAATCGGGACAAGAATTCCTACTCCTCGCGGAAGAGGTCCTCCACTCCGAACTGGGCGACGCCCTCCTCGAACGGCAGGTTGACCACCTGGAAGCAAACGAATGAACGGAAGAGAAACGAGAGGGGGAACGTGCCTTCATCAAGTAGCGCATCTCGTCCTTGGCCGCCCACTTCTTCTTGGTGGCCGCCTCCTGCTGGGCGGCGACCGCCTTCGCGTGGTCCCAGTCGCGGATGTCCGCGTGGTACTCTTTGATCTGACGCAGGCGGTACGCGCCCCACACGATCCCGAGGCCGAGCGCCGTCCAACGGCTGAAGCGGATCAACGGCGACACGTTGATCGGCTCGGGGAGCACGACGGCGTTCGGATGGCGCGACATGACGGAGGCCCGGGCTGAAAACAAAACGATGAGCACGAGAAGGCAAGCGAGATCGAACGGGAATGCGGAAACGAATGGAGATCGGTTAATGAACGGAAACACGGAGGATTTTGGGAATCAAGTGGTGGCACAAACAATTCGCTTTTTCACGCGATTAATGCGAGACAATATCGTCCAGTAAATTCGTACATTTTTAGAGCAACTCCCTTCGTAAAATCCAATTAAAAAACAAGCGACATTCAGCGATCAAAAGAATTTCGACGATCGGTCCGCCCGACGACCGACTTGCGGCGACCCCCGAATCCGAGCGGCCGGCAGGCGAGTGGAAATCGGTGGCGAAATGCCAAACGGCGCCAATTCGAACGCCTATTTCGCTGCTCGAGTGCCGCACGGGCGACTCGGAGATCGGCGATTTGGAGGCGAACCGAAAGATGCGCTGCTCACTTCTTTCCGCCTGCTCGCCGTTGAAAGAAGCCCGCCGATTCGTGAACGTGGGCGGGCGGCAGTCCTTCGATGTGGCGATCGTCGGGGGCGGCCCGGTGGGGAACGCGATGGCCTGCTCGTTGGGTGAGTTCCCTTTCGTTTCATTCCACTCACTTCTTTCCCGTTTGTGTTCAGGACAAAGCGAAGTGCTGAAGAACAAGCGGGTGATCCTGCTGGAGTCCTCGAAACCCCAGCGATTGGGCGCTCCTCCCGTCAAGTACAGCAATCGGGTGTTCGCCTGCAGCCCCGCATCTGTTCGCATGTTCAAAGGTTCGTCCTTTTGGGTCCTGTTGTTCACTCATTCCTTCTTCAGATCTCGGCATTTGGGAGACACTCGTGAAGTACCGCGTGAAAGAAGTCGAGGGATTGTACGTGAGTCCTCTTTTTCTTCTTCTATCGTTTATCCTCGTCCTTCAGGTCCTGGACGCGTGCTCCCGCTCGAAAGTCCAGTTCGCGCCGCGCTACGGCGAGCATTCGGTGAGCCACCTGATCGAAGACGGGGCCGTTTCGAAGGCGCTCTACGGGCGGATCCTCGACGCGTGCCCGAACGTGGAGTACCGGACGGGCGTCCAAGTGGACGAGTGCCGGTCGGTTTCCGGCCGCCCTGCTTGACCGCCGCCCGCGCGTTCAGATTCCCGAAGTCGCTGGCCGAAGCCGCCCAACTTCAGCTGAACGACGGGACGGTGATCGACACGCAGCTGGTGGTTCGCCCACTTCACTCTTCTTCTTTCGAATTGTTGGCTTGCAGATCGGGGCCGACGGGCCGCGCAGTGGAATTCGACGCCAAATGGACGTCCCGTCGACCGGCTGGGACTACGGGCAGATGGCCATCGTGTGCACGCTGAGTGTGGACGCGCCCGGCGGCAACTCGATCGCGTGGCAGCGCTTCACGCCGCTCGGCCCGATCGCCCTCCTGCCGCTCACCGACTCGCTCTCCTCGCTCGTTTGGACGTCCGCCACGGAGGACGCGAAGCGATTGCTGACTTTGGAGCCTGACCGCTTTGTGGACGAGTTGAATCACTACGTGGTAAGCGTTTCGTCTGGTTCTTTTGATTCCGATCGTTTTAGTTCACGAACGCCGCCCAGAACCCAACGACCAATCGAGCCCTCGGCTACATGGACGACTTCGCGCGATTCCTGCGCCTTTCCGAACGGCCGGCCGACCCGAAGAGCCCGCCGACCGTCCTCGAGCTGCACAAGGACTCCCGCGCCGCCTTCCCGTTGGGCTTCAACGCCGCCCGCACCTACGTGAAGACTCGGGCTGCTCTCATCGGGTGAGAAACGAAGAACAAGAAGGGGATTGAATGTTCGTTGCAGAGACGCCGGGCACCGCCTCCATCCGCTCGCCGGCCAGGGCGTGAATTTGGGCTGGTCGGACGTCCGGCTGCTCACACAGTGCCTGGAGAACGCGACCAAAGAAGGAGCGGATTTAGGTTCGTTCGATCGAAGAGAAACCATTCATTTCTTTGTTTCGTTTGTAGGATCGCTGACCTACTTGCGGGAGTACGACAGCGCGAGCCAGGCGCACAACATTCCGGTCATGGTCACGGTCGACTGGCTGAATCGTTTGTACCGCACGTCCTACGGGCCGCTCGTCTTCCTCCGCTCCCTCGGACTGCACGCGGTCGACAATCTGGGCCCGCTGAAGGTGAGTGAAGCAGGCGGGCGGAGTTCACCGTTTGTTTTAGGACCTGATCGTCACTCGGGCCTCCCATTAGACGGCATCTATCTTGTATTTATTGATTAGGAAATAAAACAATCATAATCGTTTTGTGGGCTTGGTGGAAGCAGAACGGTCAACAAATCCGAAGAAACTTCTTTCCCGCAGAAGATTCTGTTTGTCAACTGTTCGCTTTGCTTGAGACTTCCTTTCTGCTTGATGGACCTTCGCGCATGGCGGAAAGGAATCGAAAGATGATCACCATCGTCCTTTTTTTCTCTCCGCTCTTCTGACCGCCGCCCAGACGCCAGCTGGCAGCGAGGAGCTCTTCGTGCAGGGCGGGCGGTTCGGCGAGTCGCAGAGCCTGCGCGAATCCCACTCGCTGGACGCCGTCTTGCAGCGGGAAGAGTGGAGGGATGAACTCGTCGCGTTGAGTGTCTCCGCCACGTTCCCTGAGGTTTGTCTTTGCGTCCATCGTTGTCCCTCACTTCCCCCTTCTTTCAGTCCTCGCAACAGACAGCCGATGCTCCAAAGAACGATATTTGCGACGTCTATGAGAGCTACGACCACACGACGCTCGCCGAGTTGTTCCTCTCGATCCAATCGGCAACAACGAACGTCCACGCGCGGCCTTTTGAGGGCGTGAAGCAGGGCGACCTGAAGGAGCTGCTGCGGATCGCGAGCCCGGCCGTCGTCAAGGTGGCCGAAATGAACGGCGCCTATTGTTCGGCCTACGACGTGGACGGGCTGCAGTACGAGGATCTCGAGGTTTGTTCTTCTTTTCCTTTGATCCGGTCGACGGTTGTCGTTCAGCTGGCAAACATTCTGAAATTCGCCCACCGGCCGCGAGTGCCCACCGATCTCGACACCGGTTTGCTGCGGGAGATCGTGGCCGTCGGGCTGCCGCTCGGCCGCCAGCCCGCCCGCATCCTCCAGCTGGCCGCCCTCTTCTGGTGGGCTGAGGGGTCGGCCGCCGAGAGCGCCCACTGCCTCCAGCGGATGGTCCTCCTGGCCGAGAGCGAGGAGCAGAGGAGGTGGGAGGAGAAGGCAGGAGCGAGCGCATTCATTGTGTTCATTTCAGGGACGCCCAGTTCATGCTCGCTCAGACGTTCGCTTTCTGCGATCTCTTCGATTTGGCGATCGAGACGTTCGAGTTGGTCGCCGAAACGGAGCCCCCGTTGCCCACTCCGCTCTTCTTCCTCGGCGGCTTGCGCGCCTTCACCGGCGACTACGAGGGAGCGCTGCGGGACTTCGAGCAGGCGGCCGCTCTGCTCAAGAAGCCGCTCGACGGCCACCGACTGATGGGCGTCAAGTTCTGCAAGTGCAAACTGCGCGAGCTGAAACGACTCAAAGCCGAGCAAGAGAGTTTGGAGAAGGAGCTCGAAGAACTCAACGCTTTCAATTCCGCGTGAGTCCTCCTTCTTTTCGTTCATTTCTCTCGTGTTTGTTCAGGATGGAGCGGAAGCTGCAGCTCGAACTGTTGATTCAGCAGAAGTCGTCGAGGGAACGCGAGCTGATCAACGGCTTCCTCGCGTACTCCTTCCTGAAGCACGGCCCCACCGATGGGATTCGCTGCGGCGGCAGGCGGACGGAGCAGGGACGCCAGCAATTGAGCTGCCGAATCGTGAATCCGCTGGAATTCGTGAAGGCGGGCCTTCGGGTGCACAACGACTACCAGCGAGGATTGGGGGTGAGCGAGAGGATTGGATGCGGTCGATTGAACGGGAGCTTCAGGACCTGAGCGCCCACGATGAGTTCTTTCGCACGTACGAGCGCCATCGGAATGCGCAGGAAGAGGAGTACGCGGCCGCCATGATCCCCTTCCTGAAGGAGGTCGAGCCCTACGTGGGCCTTCGGATGGATGAACCGCCAGTGTCTCCCAAGTACCCAAAACAAAAGGAGCTCGTCTACGAGCGGAACATCGAGAAGTTGTGTGCTGGACGGTCTCCGGCCGCCACCCTCAAGAACTCCACGCCGATCGCCATCGATCTGACCACTCGGGGCTTTCCGGTGGGCGATCTCCTGAACAAATACCTCGGATTGACGCCCGACCGCCAACATCCCTTCCCGTGGGAGATGCCCTACTGCCGGCCGTTCGACCCGACCGCCGAGAAGTCGGGATTGTGGGCGGCGGTTCGTGATCCTCTCGCTTCTCTTGATTTCCGCCCTGCTTTCAGTTGAAATCGCCGCAAATCCTGTGGAAGAACACCGAGTTGTACACGGCCGAGTTGGACCTTCTGCCCGTCCTCGCTCGCCTGATGGACGTGCCGCCCGACGGCGACTTCCTGCTGCCCGACTTCGGCCAGCGCGTCCTCACGCTCATGAAATTTGTGAGTTCGACTTTCGCTCGTTCATTTCTCTTCCGTCTGCAGGAGATCGGACCTCGATGGCTGCTGAACGAAATGGCGACGATGTTCTTCCGCTCGCTGGGGCTGCTGCAGGAGGCGCTCGCGTGCGTGGCGGAGAACCTGAACGGAACGGAGCCCGTCCACTCGCCGCACGTGGACCTCGCGCTCTTCCAGTTGGCGCGCATCCTCCATCACGCCCGGCCGGTGGAGGGGACAGCCGACGACGTCGTCTTCCTGATGAAAATGGCGACGTTGAACCGCCACACCGACGATCCCGCCGTCCACCTGCTGGCCGCCGTGACCGCGAAGACGCCCGAGCAGTCGCTCGCGTACTTGTGGAAGGCCCACGCCATCGATCCCGACTACGAGCCGGCGCTCTCTCGACTGCGCGAGTCCTACTGCGACCGCCAACTGGTGAGTGCTTGGGACCATCCGGGAGAGCTCTCGTCTTCTTGCTGCAGCTCCTCGGCCCGCCCATCCAAAACCGCTTCCTTCCGATTTGCTGCTGGAAGACGGAGCACGACGTCTTCTGCTTCAAGCGGCCCGAGCAGGAGGGCGCGTGCTTCAAGATCGAAACGAACGTGCTGGACGACGAACGAATCGAGCACAAGTTCCGCAGTTTCCGATGCAGCGGGAAGTACGTCGTAAGTGGATGAAGAAAGAACAAAGCGAGTGCACTCGCTTGTTTCCAGCCCAAATCCTACCTCCCGCCGCCGATCGCTCGTTTTGTCGTCGGATTCCTGCGGCCCGCCCTTCGTCTTCGAGAGAAGCTGATCGAGGAGGAAGTTGGGAGATTCCTTCAGGAACACAGCGAAAAGGAGCGCAAGCTGGAGAAGGAGCGGAGCAAGCGAGTGGTCAGTGGAGGAATGAGACCGCGTGTTCCATCACCATTCTTGCAGCTTCCGCTGGACTACGGCGGGTTTTCCCACGCGCGCATCGCCTACTTCAGTCGAACGGACGCCATCGAGCAACTCCGATCGCGCGTGGACGAGTTCGTGGACCCCGAAGTGGCGGCCAAGCGAAAAGAAGCCCCTGTCGACGAACGAGCAGCCGAAGGAGACGGGCGAGAGGAAGAACCGATGCGGACGTGGGACGGAGAGATCGTGGAGTTGGACGACAAAGAAACCGTGAGTGCATTCGGCTTCTCTTTTGTCTACTGCTCGTTTTCTTGCAGCCACCTCCGGCCATCGAGTTGAGCGCCGCCCTCTGGCACGAGGTCGTTCAGTTCGACAGTCCGCTCCCGAAGGTGAACGGCAGGATGCAAAGAGTGATTGATCGTCTCGATTGCAGAATCTTCTCCGCCCGCAATCCCGCCTGTACGAACGGGGGCTGAAGTCCTTCAAGGTGGCTGAAATGAACGGTCTCGAAGACTTCTGCTCGCACACGAAACTGCGGCCGCTCATCCAACCGGTCTCCACGTTCGTTTCGATGAGTGCGAAGGGATTCGACATCTCCTCCGTCATCGACCTCAAATCCCCGATCTCCAGCGTCTCGCTGGCCGACGGCGAGCCGATTTGTCCGCAGAGCGCCCTCGACGCGGTCCCCCTCTTTGACCGAATGGCCGCTTACAAACACCGCCATCAATTCTTCTTCTATCAGCCGGAGAAAGGACTGAGGGACGTGAGTGACCGATTGAATAAAAAAAGGTAACGGAGAGTGTTTTCAGTCGCTCCTCACGTTGGCCACTCCGCAGGACTCCGTTCGCACCATCGGCGCCCGTTTGAGCACGGCCATCAAGAAGGCGGCCAGTTCGAAGAGTAAGAGACCTTCAATGGTCATCAATATTCCTCGTTCAGCCGACTTGCACTGGGGAATCAGCACGCTGGCCGCCCTCTACTGGCGGGTGGAGGGGAACGCGGTCAATGCGATCAACTGCCTCCGCCACTCGTTGGCCACCGCTCCGGACGAGATGAAGGTGAGCGACGAGCGAAGATTGACTGCTCACCCGTGTTCTTGCAGGACATCGCTGCCCTCAGCATCGGAAACGTCTACCATCAAGCCGGCTTCCTGAACTCCGCTCTCATCGCCGCCGACTACGCTTTCCGGGCGTCCGGCGGCCAAGTGGTGGCCGTTCACTTCACTCTCGCCAACATCTACCTCTCGTTGGCGAGTGAAGAGATGAAAATTGAAGCAAACGATTGAGTGTCTTTCCAGAGCGAGTACGAGCTCGCAATCCAATGGTTCTACTCGACGCTCGCCCTCCAATCGAACTTCCAGCCGGCCAAAGATCGGATCACCGCTCTTCATTGTTTATTCAACTGATCCCCCCTGTGACTTCTTCCAACTACTTAATTATTGGCATATCTGAACGCTTGAACGACGGGTTCTGATCACAAGTGCATTTGATTCCAATCACCTACGGTTTTGTTCGCGCGAAATAAAGATTGAAACGATTGGCTTCCTTGGTTCTTTTTCTGTTGTTAAGTTGCCGACTGTCTACTTTCGATTCAATCAACGGCAACTGTTTATCGCCATCAAGGGGTTGCAGTTCGAATAATGTCCTCTTCGCATCACCATCACGCCCACCGATCGGGTTCGTTTTTTTTGAAGCGATTGTTGGGTCAACAGCGAGTGTTCAGAGGTCGGCAGTCGGTTCGTTGAGCCTTTCCACGAGCTCTGCAAGCACTCATCGCTGCCCCGCGAGCTGGTCGTCATCGGGGCGGGCAACATGAGCGGCTGCATGGTCCGCGCGTTTGTGGAGAAAGGCGAGTATTCCCTCTACATAACCGCTTTCATTTCCCGCTTTCAGGTTGCTTCGCCAAGGAAGAGATCCTGCTGGTCACGAAGAGCGAGAAGTCGGCCGAGTTGTGGCGAGAGGCGGGATTCTTGCGGGCGTGCTCGCTGCACACCCTCATTCAGAACAGGAATGGTGAGTGCACCCGCTTTCTTCTTTGAACCTCCTGCTTGCAGCCGTCGAGCCCGCTCATCGGATTGTGCTGCTCGGCGTGAAGCCTCAACTGCGGCACGAGCTCTACGTCACGCTGCGGATGCACGACTATTCGCTGAATGCGGAGGTCGTTCTCTCGATCCTGGCGGGCGTCACGCACGAGATGCTCCAATCCGAGGTCCTTTCTTCCAGCTCCATCTTCTCATTCTTTTCGTTTAGATCAAGGAGCTCTTCATCGGACCGATCATCCGCTTGACGCCGAACGTCCCGTGCGCCGTCGGCAGCGGGGTCACGCTCCTTTTCGGCACAAACGAAGAAGCCGTGAGTTTCCTTTTTTTGGTCTTATTCGAGAGTGTTTGCAGAACGAAGTGGCGACCAAACTGCTCACGGCGACGGGCGAGGTGATCTTCGTCGAAGAGAAAAACTTCAATGCGGCTTCGGCGATCGCCGGCAGCGGTCCCGCCTTTGCGTTCTCGATCGTCGACGCCCTGGCCGACGGCGGCGTGTTCAACGGACTCCCGCGCGAGGCCTCCATCCGAATGGCCGCCCTGATGCTGCGCGGAGCCGCCGATTTGGTGCTGCAGGGCGGGAAGCACCCGTCCGTCCTCAAAGATCAGGTCTGCTCGCCCGGCGGCACGACGATCGCTGGGATTCGGGAGTTGGAGCGAGGAGGTACGCGCCCCTGATTTTTGTCTTCTCTTCACTCGCATTTCAGGCGTCCGTTCGGCCCTGATCGAGGCGGTGACTGCGACCAAGCACCGAGCGGACCAACTCGGATCCTGAACGCCCCTCGGTATCCCCTTCTCGCTTGTTGCATTTATTTGCCGCAATAATAGTCGAATTTTGTTGTTTATTCGAAAGAATCGAAGACCAATCATAACTTTCGAGTTGAGGAATTGCTGGGCGAGTGCACCGAAGAAAAAGAAGCGGCAGGAAACGAGTGGACCCCCTCGATCACGTGGGCTCTCCGTCGAAGTCCACGTGGCTGTCCGAAGGGTTGGTCGTGGTCAGCGAGACGTTCTCGGCCCTCCGTCGAGTGTAGAGTTTGCCCTGGCAGGCACAATCCTCCGTCTCCTCGCCGAACGGCAGCAGGCCGTGCTCGCACTGGTAGAACGCTTGGAAGTCGCCGTCCGCCCGCCGTTCAATCTCGCAGCCCAAATCCTTCAGGCAGCGGTCGCAACCGATCAGCTTTCTGAACAAAAAAAGTGGGCAGAAAGAAGAAGGTGGACTCACTGGCAGGGATTGGCGAGGATGCGCACTCGGCCCTGCTCCTTCTGCCGACTGCAGCGGGGGCACTTCTCCACCTCCACGTGGAAGTGGTCCATCTTGTGAATCGTGTGGAAGACGTTGGCCGTCTGCTGGTAGCAAACACGCAGCTTCATGGCCAACAGGTCGGCGAGCAGCTTCTCGGTGATCATTTGACGGTGCTTCTCGAGGGTGACCAGCGGCAGGCGGGCGGCCACGTTGATGCACGCGTCCTGGACACTCCGCTCGAAGCGGTGTTTCAGCACCCAGTTCAGCCAGCAGAGGGCGGTCATCGGGGGCTTCCGCTCGACCTAAAGCGGCACTCCACGCATTCTGTTTCGATTGGAAGACGTACGTGTTCGCGGATGAACTTGGAGCAGCGGACCTCAAGGCCCTTGGCGGCGAACCGCTTCGACAGCCGCATGCACGTCTCCAGCACCTCATCTGCAAGGAAAGAAATGAAACAAGTGGACAAGAAAGGAAAAGAGAAACCAGTGATGTCGCGCAGAACGGGCCCCGGGACGGTGCACTCGACGAACCACTGGAATTGGATGTTCTGGGGCGGGTGTCGAAGGGAGGAGACGACGATCGTGTACTCGTTGCCGGCCAGCTGCTTCACGCCGCTTTGCGGCAACGCCCGGTTGTTGAGGAAGAGCGTTCGAAAGAACTCGCTCACGTGAGCCAGCTGGTGTTTGCAGACGAGGAAGCGGGACTCCTGCGAACGATTGAATTGTAATCAGCGGGTGTGTTCTCACGTCGACGACGATGGCGGCCGAGCAGCCTTCGATCCTGCACTGGGCGTGCGTGTAGTCGAACGTGTGTCGCACGAGAGGCGTCTGACTGCCGACCGACGGCTTTTTGGGCGAGCGAGAGCGAGGTCGATGTTCTGGAAAGAAAGTTCCTTCTCGTGATCCACCGGACAACAACCGACCTCCGCGAATCTCCCGTGGCGACTTCTGCGGACTTTCGGAGCGGAGGCGCGGGAGCGTCAGCCGACTGCCGCCGAAGTCGATTTGGTCGGGGAACTCGCCGTCGACGGGCGCCAGTCGCGAGTTGGAGGCGCGGAAGCCGTTCACGCTCTCGCCTCTCGACGGGGGATTCAGCGTGTTCATGTGGCTCGCATTCACGAACTGCAACCGGTGGAATGATCGCAGCGAGGGGAACGAACCTCCGTGGAGCTTGTGTGTGCACTCAACGGCGGCAGGAGCGACTGCTGATGCCCCGTCCAGCCGTTCGGGGCCAGCGAGGAGCCGAAGTCGTGGAGGCCGACCGTCTGCCACGTGGAGTACGCGCTGATGCTCTGCGGATGGAAACGCTGCAAGCCGAAACGAATGAGGGCAAGTGGCAACGAAGAAAAGAAACAAAAGCGAGAAAGAACCCCTCGAGGGCCACAAAAAATCAAAACAGGCGGACGGCTCGTGAAGATGACTGATTGAGTGACAAAAATCACCTCCCTGTCCGCCGCCCCTCCCCGAACAGGCGGTTTGATCGCCGAACCGAACGACAGTTCTCGCATTCCGGTTCATTCCGAACGATCGATCGATGATCGTTCATTCCTTTCAATAGTTTGCATCCTTCGTCTGCTTGTTCGCTTTTGCCCAGCCGAAATCACGTGGATCGACGTCAAAACGGAACTTGAGACGCCGCTCGACGTCACCCGCCCCGGCCGAAAGCTGGGGATCGCAGGTGTTGGGGTTCGGGCGCCGCTTTCCGGGTTCACATCCCCCACTCACTAAACAAAGGACTCTCGTTCGCTCTCGTTTGAATCGAAAACGGCCCGTCCATTAGCGATCGTTTCTCCCGCTTTTGGTGCGAAGAGATCCCAGAAGAACGCTCACCTCCGCGTTCTCGTCCACGTACTGCGTGCGGATCTTCGGCGGATGTCGGTGGGGCGAGGGCGGCGGCGAGTGGTGGACGGGCGGCCGGGTCCACGGGTCGTCGAAATCGTCGATCGCCGGGTTCACGATCTGCGTGTAGAGGACGCGTTTGGTCGGCGACTTTGACCGCGACTTCGAGCGCGCCTTCTCGGCGAAACGGCGGAGAATGTTGGCCATCGTGATGAGGAGTGTGCAAGGAGTTACCGCCTTCTCCGGCTGCCCATCGTTTCGCTGCAATCATTGAGACTCATTTGAAGTTTTGCTAGGGCAGGCCTCCAAAGTGGATGAACACGCAAACAATCCCTGCTCAGACTAATAAACAAATGAAGACGCTGCGCGTGGAAAAGAAGCACCCTCTACGATGATGACCGATTCGAATGCAATGAAACAGAAGCCAATTACCAAAAGCAAAGAAAATAAACACGCTCATTAACGAGTGTCGAATGCCGCCGGCCGTCGGAACAATCGCGGTCGTGTCGGGCGGCCGCCGATCGGAACGAAAAGAAGAAAAGAAGGCGGAAAATTCGCTGAAATTCGGCGGAAGCGAGCGGCATTTTTGAAGGGCGACTTCCCTCCGCGAATTCGCCCGTCCGCCGTTTCTCTTCGGCCAAACGGGCAGCGATTTTCGGCCGAACAGCAGGCGGGCGGCAACGGCGGCCGGCCGGTCGATCGGGACGACGCTCACGGCCGACCGGACGGCAGGTGACACGAAACAAAAAAGGAGGATCCATGAAAATCTGCGCATTCAAACGGCTCGAGATGGTTGTTTTTGATCGGCCGGAATCTTTTGTGATTGGGTGGACCGAATAGAATGTCGCCTTGCTTCCACCTACTTCTTTGTGATCTTTGTAAGTAATTATCTGCACCGTCCACAATCTTCCTGGTTAATCGGTTCACGACGCATTCATTGAACAACCCTTGAACAAAACACATCAACCGTGTTGCTTGTGGCTTCGCTGGCCACAGCGTTGTGTTCACTTGTCGCAGGGCAGTGGAGAAGAAGCGATCAATCACGACGGCCGCAGATGAGCGGAGAACACGTCAAAAAGCGGCTTGTTTCCAGCATCTTTCCGTGTTTTCCTTCTTCCGCTTGCACTCGACGGTAATAAGTGGCTTTTGCCGATAACTACAAGTGATGCGTTTTCGTGTTCCTTGCACGTTGCCGTCTTCCGTTCCGACTGAATTCGAACTGCCGCCTGAACGTCGACTGCGGCCGTCCGGACGGCGAATTGCGACCGTCAAAAGCGGCCGGCCGGAATGCTGACGGCCGCGTGCACGTGCCGAGAAACAATGCGGTCAGGCCGAGTGGCTTCGAAGCGACAAATTCGAAGCAGCAATTCGCTGTGGTGACCCACGGCGTGTTCGCTGCTCGTGAGACCGTCGACCAACCATTAGTTTGTTTGTGATGGGATGAAGACACATCGACGATGCCCGTTTTCTCTGCCCACGACATCCAACAATCAGCTGAATCAAACTATCGCATTGCAAGCGGCTTCAAGAACAACCGAGTAGAAGCAACAAGAAGCGGGCGGGCGAAGAAATCCCCGGTCTTTCGGTCGGCAGATCCCGTGCGGAAACTCCGCTTTCGGCCGGCCGCCCCGACGAACGCCGATTTCGACGACGCCGAACGGGCGGGGGGAGAGTGCGGCGGGCCTCGCTCACGATCAGCCCCTTCGCCGCCGAATGGCCGTCCGCCGGCCGCCGCATTTCGCCCGCCGTTTCCCATGGGCGGCCTCCCGTCCGCTCATTCCAAAAGCGCGGCCCCGTCTGCCCGCTTTTCACTCGACTCCTGCTTTCAGCCCTCTTTTCGACTCCAATCTTCGATCCAGCGAGATGTCCGGCGGCCACGCAGAGCTGAAGCTGAAGGGCGGCGACGCCTACAAACTGCTCGTCTGCAACTCCCAGCTGGGCACCTCGATGGTCGACTTCCAGTCCCAGCAGTACGTGTACTCGCGCCGTCCGGATGGTGAGTCCCCCTTCGACTATCGATTCCTCTCTCTCCCGCTTGCAGGCGTCCACCTGATCGACCTCGGCAAGACGTGGGAGAAGCTGATGTTCGCGGCGCGCGCGATCGCCGCCGTCGAGAATCCGGCGGACGTGTGCGTCGTTTCGGCGCGTCCGTTCGCCCAGCGCGCCCTGCTGAAGTTCGCCGTGCACACGGGCGCGACGGCGATCGTCGGCCGCTTCGTGCCCGGCTCGTTCACCAATCAAATCCAAAAGCGCAACTTCAAAGAGCCTCGTTTGATCGTCGTGTCCGACCCGCGCGTCGACCAGCAGGCGATCAACGAGGCCTCGTACGTGAACATTCCGGTGATCGCGTTCACGAACTCCGACTCGCCGCTCAAGCACGTGGACATCGCGATTCCGGGCAACAACAAGGCGGGTCCCCTTTCCTTCCTTCTTGTTACTCGCCTGTTCGTTCGTTTGCAGGGCACCGAATCCGTCGGCCTCATGTGGTGGTTCCTGGCCCGCGAGATCCTCCGCCTGCGCTCCCGTGCGACGATCAACGAGAACGAGGCCTTCTTCATGCTGGACGGCAACAAGATCATGTGAGTGCCACGCGACTTTCCCTGCTGTTTATGTGACTGCATCTTAGGCCGGATCTCTACTTCTACCGCGACCCCGAGGACGAGAAGAAGCGCGAGGAGGTGGCGGCCGTCGAGGAGGAGAAGCCCGCGCCCGCCGAGGAGGTGAGTTCGCCGTCGTTCCGCCCGCCCACTCACTCGCTTGCTTTCAGTGGGGAGCGACGCCGTTCGACGGCCAGCCGGAGCCCGCGGAGTTCCAGCCGCAGCTGATCTCCGACTGGGCGGCGGCTAGCGAGGACGTCGGCCAAGCGGCGGCCCAACCGCCCGCTCAGCAACCGGCGCCGTTCGTCCAGCCGGCCGCTCAGCAGACGGCCGCTCCGGTGGACGACGACGGCTGGTGAACTCCGTCTTCTCGAGCCCCGATTGCTCGCTGTTGTTGGCTGTTGCTTGTAATAAATGATTGTTGTTAACCCTGTTTGAATCGATGACCGAACGGATCTGCAACCACGTCGTTGCAATCGAAACAAAATCGTCCACCTTCGCTCCATCGACGCGAAATCTCGTAATGAAGCCGCGGCTTCTTCGGTCTGTTGAGTGCGCGCGTAGTCCAGTGGTAAACGGTTTGATTTGCACGGCGTATTGCATCGATTGCTCTTCCTTGCAAGCGATCGATTACAACAGCCGCGCGACAGCAAACCCGGAGATTTACCGTTCGGAGACGTCCGCCTGCCCTCCGAGCTTATATACTGCGGGACATTCTTTTTGGTGAGGGAAGAGGAGGCGTGTTTATGCGAAAGAAGGCGGTTTACTGGTAGAAATGCCCGTTTCCTCCGACGAACTCGGGGATCGACGTGTTGCCCGGCGAGTCCCGATCGTATCGCGTGTACTTCTGGGCTCCGTTATGCTGAAAGAAGCGGGCGGATATGATTTCTTCGATCGCTGGAACGAACCATGTGGGTGGCCGGCTTGCACTCGCCCTCTTCTCCCTCCTCCTCCATCGTGACGAAGTGGCGGACGAGGTTGAACTGCGGCACGTCATAGAGGGTCGCCAAGAAGAGCATCATGCAACCGAGGCCGAACAGCAGGTAGACTGAAGGAAGACAGGAAAAGGAACGATTGAACAGCACTCACTTGTCACGAAGAACTTGTAGAGGTTGCGGGCCGGCTGGTCGGGTTGATCTCCGGGCATGTAGTCGCCCAACCCGATGGTGGTCAACGAGACGAAGCAATAATAAAAACTGTCGATGAAGCTCCAGTCCTTTTCGATCGCCATGAAGATCCAACTCGGAAGGATGAAGGCGATCACAAGCACAAAGCAGGAGACGAGAGCCAAGTGGAGCAGCTGGAAAGAAGGAACAATCGAGCAAGCAAGTAACGGATGAGCTCACTTGGAGATGGCGCCCGTGCAACGCCCCGCCGAATCGCATGTTAATCCGAGCACGCAGCCAGGCGGACGGCCAGCGGAGGCGGACGGCGACCGCCGAGAGGAGCGCCAAGCAGAACGGAATGCCTACGATGCAGAAGATGATCGTGAAGAGCTTCCCCTGTCGAGTGCGCGGCGACTGCTGCCCGAAGCCGACGGTCGTGAGCAGAGTGCCTGCAAGCAACTGGAGTCGATCAACCCTCTCTGCTGCTCACCGGTGAAGAAGAAGGCCCGGCCGACACTCCAGTACAGGTCCGAAGAGACATTCTTCTCCATCCACACGCCGTTCAGGGCGGCGTCTCGAATGTTCGCGAACAGACGGTCGATCTCGTCTTCTGAAGCCGTCGGTCAGCCAACAAAAAGAAGAGAAAACGGAGGACTCACCGGTGATCCCCTTGGCGGTCAGTTTCTTCGTCCAAATCTGCCGGAACTCCGCGTACGTCTCGTGCTCGATCTTCTCGAGTGGGGCTTCGATGTGGCAGAAGACGAGCGCCCCGACGAGCATGTAGCCGAATAGTGCGAGAAAGGCGATCAGAAGGCGCATGTTCTTCTCGCGGACCTCCACACTCGACGTGTGCAGCTTCTCGAAGATCTGCAAGCGGCGGTCAGTCCACCAGTCGGCCAGCCGCCGCCACGAGCAGCCGCTCATCCCGAGAATGAACGTGCGAACGGGAACTCACCCGATTGTGCAGGGCGAGCATCTCAAGCCCCATTTTGTGCGGCGATCGAAGGGATTAGCGTTCGGGCATCAAACTGAACGAGCAGGCGGAGATTCCCGGCCTGCAACGATCGTTAGAAATGGCAGTTTGCAAGTAAGAAGACCACGGTCGTTCGCGAAATGCGCGCTCGTTTGTTCCCCTTGCGATCACCCTTGAATCAACGGAGGCGCACGTCAAACACGACCCCCGCTTCCATCTGTCCGAAAGTTCTCAAAAAACGACTGAACTTCGTGTGCTGGAGTCGAATTTCGCGGCTCCCACGAGTTTGGAGTTCCGCCTACAAAACGGCGGGCGGATGACGAGCGACCGGCGGAAGTCGGCCACTTGGCGGTCGTTGACCCTTTCCGGGGACACGCCTAATGAAAAGAAGCGAGTGAATGAGCACAATGGGCGGATGGGCACAAAGGCGGTTGAAAGAAAGTGGAGAACTTCTAAACGGAGAGTTTAGAGTACGCGGTGGAGACAACGGAAAACAAACCCGAAACCCGCAGAAAGAAGCCGAGCGGGTGGCCACTCGGTTTCCGCCGAACTCCCGCTCCGTCCGGCCGGCGGATCCACTCGGAAATTCGCCCATTTCTCACGTTTCTCCCGCACGACTCCTCTTCTCCCTGCCTTCGATTAAGAAACAACCACAACGTGCCGGGAGAAGGAGGACCGCGTGATCGAAAGCCGCAACTGCCCGCAGTGAGGACCGAAAACAAAACCCGCATTTCCGCTTGACGTGAGCCGACGACGACGAGGGCACCGAACCGTGCGGAGAACAAAGGAGGAGGCCGAAGAATCCGGACCGAACGCCCACTTGCGGCAACCGGCCGATTCGTGTGGCGTGCAGTCGAAACAAAAACCACCTTTCGAGCATCACAGCCGCCTTCCATCTTGCACGAAGTACGCAATCCACACGTCAAACGAACGAAACCGTCTGGACGGCCAATCGAGCAGAAGAATCCGCGGAACGGGCGGGCGTGTCGGTGGCATCCGCGCCGTTCCGGCGGCTCATTCCTTCCGCCTTCTTCCGGTTCGCTCATTCCTCGCGAAAGGACGAGCAAACGGAAGACGAGGAGGAATGCCCGAAGACTCGCCGTCTTCCACCGACCGCCTCGACCGGCCGAATTCAATCAGAAGGAGCGGAATGAGAAAACCGATGCGGTTTGTGGGCGGCGAATGGCCAATAAATCCGCCCGCCCTGCAGTTCCGAACCACCCGCCGTCTTCGCCGCCCGCCGGCCGTCAATTCGACCGGTTCGCTCGAGAACAAACACCCACCGTCCGGCCGTCCGGCTACTCGACTCCGAACTCTCGTTCGAACTCCAAACTCCACGCCGGCGGTCATTAGCCGACCGCTTTCTTCTTCGGAAAACGTGCAGAGTCACGTTTCGGCCGCCCCGTCGGCGGACGATCCCAACGGACGTCGGCGAGCGGCCGGCGGCCATCGAGTGGGCATCAGGACTCTTCACGAAGCGGGCGGGCGGCCGACTCTTGACGTTTGGAATCCCGCAAACTCCCGATGATGAGCGGCGCGCATTTCGCCGAACGACTTTCGACTTCGAGTGTTTTCGGCCGCCCGCCCGCCGGCCGGCTTGTCGGGCGGCACAGCAGCCATTTTTTGAGGGTCGATTACTCTCTTCGGTTCGCCGATTGCTCGCTGGAACCTCTCGACTGCAATCCATCATCCGACGAACAACGACAAGTGCAAACAGGAATCGTGCCACTGCTCAAAACATTCATTTCGAACCGACAGATTTGTACCTGCATGAAAGGAATGTACGCCACTTGCAGAACATATGAGTGCGTCGAGGAACAAAAGACGGCAATGCGTACTTTAGTGTTCGCACTAGAGTTCTCTGACTGATTGTTCTAATTGACGACTCGGTTAGAATGAAAACGACTTTTCCCGCGAGTGGACAGACGGCGGAATTGAGCGAACGCAATCGCCGGCCGCCCGCGCGCATTCCGGCGGTTTGCCGCCCGCCGTCGCCGCAAACACCGGCGGGATCGACCGAAAGCCGCCTTCCGCCCGTCCGCTCATGCCGCTCGCCGGGAGTTTTGGTGATCGGCGGTCTTTCTTGTACTTCGCCTTGTTTGCGTGCTCACGAATGGAACAAATCCGCCGCTTATCAGTCGGGGCGGTCATTCCAAGCCGCTTGCTTCGCCGAGTGCGTTCCGCTCGGAGCGAAAGGAGGAAGAAGTCCGCAATTCCCCCGCTTCTTCCTCCTCGTTAGTCCGAAATGATTAAACGTGGCGGCATTGGTCCAAACTAATTCTTTTATCATTGCGCCGGCCGGCCGCTCGCCGAACGTGCGGCTTTTGGCGCGTTCCGCCGCCCGCTTCGCCGCTTTCGGTCGGCCGCGTGTTTGGATCGAAATTCTCGGCCGAATTCGTCGATAAGTGTTTTTGCACTCCAAGCAGAACATTTTGGTGGAAATTCGGAGCAACACGTGGGTACAAAAGGCGCGATGGTCGCCCGCTTGTCCTTCCTGGCGAAGGCGAACGCGGAAGAGATGGACGGCAATTCGGACGAGTGGTTGTTGTAAGTGGGGGCGGGAATCTCTTGTGCGTCTGTCGATTGCTTTCGTCTGCTTGCTGTCCGCTTGTCGTGTGCACCGTCTCGTGCCCCCCTTACTCGACTCCATTTGCAGAGCGCAGCACGTGCGCGAGGCGGAGGAGATGGAGGCCAACGAGTCGGCCGCCGCGAAGACGGAAGCCGAGCGGGCGAACTTCGTGAATCAAGTGAGTTCTTCCGAGTATCGAGGGGATCTTTCGGTTGTTGCAGGAGCAATTCGACAAGATCTTCAACTACCAGCCCGCCCCAGTGATGGAATTCGACCGCCGGAAGGTCTTCCGCAAGGTCTTCCGCAGCTGCTCGAGTCCCGCCCACTTCTGCGAGTTCCTCGCTTCGTTCGTTCCGATCGTCCGCTGGCTGCCCGCCTACAAGTGGAGGGAGTCGCTGATCGGCGACGTGATGGGCGGCCTCACAACGGGGATCGTGCACATCCCGCAGGGCATCGCCTACGCTCTTCTGGCGGGCGTCGACCCCATCTACGGGCTCTACACTTCTTTCTTTACAGTTCTTTTGTACATGCTCTTTGGTGGGCGGTATGAAAGTGAACGGAGTGATTCTTTTGTTTGCAGGCAGCTCCTCGCACATGTCCGTGGGTCCGTTCGCCGTGGTCGCTTTGATGGTTTGTCCTGCAGGAAGC
Organism: Aphelenchoides fujianensis; assembly: GCA_024699865.1. NCBI lineage: Eukaryota > Metazoa > Nematoda > Chromadorea > Rhabditida > Aphelenchoididae > Aphelenchoides > Aphelenchoides fujianensis. Next base: position 696,291 of record JAMPIO010000047.1, on the reverse strand, counting down.
AGCAAAGATCAGCCCTCCGTTTAGACGGGCGAGTCCGTGCGCGAGATCTTCCAGAAGATCGACAACGACTACGTGCAGGCGGAAATCCGATACATCGACGACCACTCGATGCGCAGCCAACAGGTCGACCTCCACAACTTCACGAACAGCGTTCCCAAGATGGCGGTCGACGAGCGGGAGATCGTCCAAGCGATCACCTTCACGACGGGCCTCGTCCAGCTGCTCCTCGCCTTCCTCCGGGTGGAGTTCCTCGCTTCGTATCTTTCCGATCAACTGGTCAATGGCGTGAGTTCTTTTGCTCGATTCTTCTGACCCTCTCCGCAGTTCTGCACAGGAGCCGCCCTGCACGTGGTGGTCGTCCAGCTGGGCAAACTGGTCGAAATCCCCGTCCGGAAGCACTCGGGCGTCGGCTACATGCTGAAGGCACGCTCTCTTCCACCCTCTGTTTAATCTGCTTGTTCAGCACTTGTACGAGTTGGCCCAACGAGCGGCGGAAACGAACACGACCGCCCTCGGGATCTCCGTCGTCTCGTTCGTCTTCTTGTACATTGGGAAAGATCAAATCAATCCGCGAGTTCGTCGTCTGCTGCCCGCCCCGATCCCCTTCGAGTTGCTGCTGATCATCACGTCGACGGCGATCTCCGCCTTCTTCTCGCTGCACGAAACCACCGGCATTTCGATCGCCAGGCAGATTCCCGTGGGCCTGCCGACTGCCCGCCTGCCACGCATCGAATTGATCCCGCTGGTGGTCGGGGACGCGGTGGAGATCTCGTTCGTCGTCCTCGCCCTCCACCTCTCCATGTGCCGCGTGTTCAACCGCCGACTGGGAACGAAGACGGACAACAATCAGGTGAGGGCACGAGGAGAAGGGAAGGAGAGTGAGTGCGGTGCGTTCAGGAGCTTTGGGCCTTCGGATTCATGTCGACGATCTCCAGCTTCTTCAACGCGTACCCCACGACCTCCGCACTGGGCCGTACGATGCTCTCGGTCGAGTGCGGGGTGCAGACGCAACTCTCCGCTCTGTTCACCACCCTCCTTCTGCTCGTGATCATCCTTTTCTGCGGTCCCCTGCTGCGATGTCTGCCAATGGCCTGCCTCGCGGTGGTGATCGTCTTCTCGATCAAGAACATCTTCAAGAAAGCGCCCTCCGAACTGCTGCACTTGTGGCGAGTCGCGAAGATCGACTTCCTCATCTGGCTGGTCGCCTTCTTCTCGACGGCCGTCTTCAACGTGATGAACGGGCTGCTCGTGAGCGTGTGCGTGGCCCTCCTAACGACCGTCTTCCGCATCCAGTGGCCTCGCTGGCGAGTGCTCAGCCGTCTGAGCGGCACTGAAGAGTATCGGGATAGTGGGCGCTACCTTCGGTTCTCTCCTCTGCCCGACGTTCGCATCTTCCGCTTCGACGCTCCGCTGGTGAGTTCTTTCTCTCATCTGCAGTCACTCTCGGGTCGCCTTCAGCTGTTCACGAATGTGGAGCACTTCAACAAGTCGATCCAAGAGGCCGTCCAGCGAGCGGACGCCGAAACGACCGCCGGCGGCTTCCCGAAGAACTCCTCGGTCGCGGGCCTCGGCCCCTTCCAGCAAAAGACGCCGTTGAATCCGCCGAACGGGACGCAACGCTCGGCGGTCGAAGGGACGTTCCAGCTGCCCGCCCACCACCTCGTGATCAACTGTTCTGGGTTCACGTTCATCGATTACACCAGCGTCTCCTCGCTGGCCGACGTGAGCTGCCCTCAACTCCTTCCCTTCACTCTTTCGTTCAGATTTTCCACCAATTGGAGAACCGCGGGATTCACGTGTACTTTGCGGGAGCCAAAGGTGCGTGAGGGACAGAAGAAGCGAAAGAAAGACGGCTATTCAGCGCACATCCGAGACACACTGGAAGCTGCCGACTTCTTTGACTCCGTCCCGCTCTCCACCTTCTACCCGACGATCCACGACGCCGTGAACGCGGCCGCTCAGTGCGGGTACCTCCACCTTCCTCATCTTCTCATTCAGAACATGGATTGCAGGAAGAACGAGCACGAGACGGCGAGTGTGCTGGGCAACTCCAAATCGCAAAAGAGCCTCAACCAATCCTCGACCGTCAGCATCCAGCCGCCGTCCCTCGCCAACCTCTCGGTTGGGATCCCGATGAGCGAGGGCCGGAAAGCTCGCAGCCCCACCCAGTGGTCGCTTTCGATCCGCGACCGCCGCTCGGGGACCCTCAGCGAGTGGAGCGGACCGCGCGCCCGGCCGGACGAGTTGGACGACGTTTGATCACGATTGTTGACGAGTATTCTCCTCATTTCATCGCAAGTTGTACATATCCCCCACTTTCGTTCGTTGTCGCTATAGTTTTGATGTTGTTTTTCTCTTCTAACTTCCAATGATTTCGTCCGAAGACAAACGGAATAAACGCAGGACTACGAGTAGCCAGTGACTCCTTATTGTCAGCAGCCCACTACTGCAAGAGGATTTTAATAAGGTGTTTGTTTATTGACGTGAATTAGGGCAGAGAATCAGAAATTATGGGTAGGAAAGAAAGTGAAGTTCGAAAGGATATTTACACGATGAAAGAGACGGTGGAGCAGTAGTCAGGAAGAGGTTGAGGATGTTCGATCGGAGCTTGACTGGCTGGATTATTGATCCAAGACGGTGCACCAGAAAGCAACGGAGAAGACGTACGGAAGGAGAGAGAGGAAGCCGAAGCGACGGGCGGGATTCCGAATGCCCGCCGACGCCACTCCGATTCCATCGACGTTGAAGGCCGAAGGAATGCGGTCGATGTTGAAGTTTGAGGGCGTCGTGTTCGTGAAGCGGAAGTTGACCGAATTCCCCGATCCGATGAACGTGGCGGGCGTCGGGTGCGGGTCCTCGCCGTTGCAGAGGTCCGAGTTGCACGTGAAGCAGCGCCCCGCGCCGCCCGAAAGGTCCAGGCAGAGCTTCTCGGCCTGCAACTCACCGTTCACTCACTATTTTCAATCCACACTCACCTTCTCGCACGGCTGCTCGTCGGGCGCCCCACAGGAGCGCATTATGAAGCGAGCTGCAAGCGAGGAACAATCGAGATCAAACGTCGTTCATTCCTTTCGATCAGTGCACAATCACAACGAAGGGTACAAACAAAAGGAAGGATGCTTCCATCGATCACATGTTGCACAGTTCGCCGTCGCATCGCTTGCAGGAGCCCCGGCCTCCGCTGAACTGACAGATGCGCGGCCCGGCCAAGCAGCCCATGTTCCGCTGCCCGCACGTGCGCAGAGTGAACGGGGCTAAAGAAAAGGGGACGAATCACGAGCACAAGAGAGGAGAAAGCACTCGTCCGCCTTCCACTCACATTTTCCGCCTTCACAAACGAACTTCTGACACGTGAAGTCGGTGGCCATCGACCCCGCCGAGCACTGCTTTTCAGCGAAGCGTGCGTTTTGCCCGCTGTAGCAACGTTTAGCGGCTTCTGAACGAACAAACGAGTGAACAGGAGTGATTTTCGGCATCACCCACCTGCGGAGAAGAAAAAAAGGAGCACGAGGAGAAGAACGGAGAGCAAGGACGTCCGCATTTCGCCCACCACTTCGAAGTCGACTGAAAACGAAAGAATGATCGAAGAGAACGAACGGCAGCTTCGATTCGAACGGCCGAATCGAAGGAAAGCCGAGCGGATTCCCGTCGTTTAATCCAAAAACCAAACACGCGAGCAGGCGGGCGGGCGGACGGCGGAGCGGGCGGAAGCGCGATCGATCGAAAGCGAGTGGCGAGACGAAGCGGAAATGCGGGAGTCAACGGGCGCCCGCAGTAAAACCCGAAGCAAAAGCGGGCGCAAGGACGCGAAAGCCATGAATCAACCCGCAAAGGAGCGAAGCCCCGGGAAGCGATTCACTCGCATCGCTTTCGTTCTTTGGGCCGCCCGCACGTGATCGTCGGACATTCCAGGAATCCCCAGCACTCGGGTGTTGTTTCGTCGTTCGGAGGAGAAACAATCCTGCAAACGGAGCAGGGCGAACTTCGAACCGCGTTCTTCCTCAAGCAATCCGAAAGGAGATCCTTTTACACGCGCGAGGGGTTGATTGACCGTCCGCCCCGCCCATTTGCAATGGATACTCGCACGGCCGAGGACACGAGTGGCAGCACGTGCCCTCCAAAAGAAACCGACGAGAACTTCCGTCGACTGCTCACGCTGAATCCATCGAAAACCAAAACATCCGTCGATTCCCCGATTGCGGAAATCGAGAGGAGTGGGCGGCCAGACGAGCGATCGCGTGATGAAAGCCGCCGCCCTCCTCGCCGCCCGCATAAACAACGAGCGATCCCGAACGGCGATCGTCGACCACCGGTCCCCCGATTCCTTGAACGAGCGGCCCGAATGTAAACACGCGGCCGAATCATGTGCCGTGTGAACGAGAAATACGCGAATCTCTTGGAGGATTCATCGCCTAACAGAAATGAGCTCATCGGTCGTGGGCAAAGACGTCAAACAACCTTCTGCTTATCGCCATTCTTCGTCGAAGCAACCGCGAGAGCTTTCGGTAGCTCAAGAACGGCGGCGCCATGGAGCAGTGGATAAGCAGAAGGATTGCGAGTGGTCGATGAAGAGGAAAGATGTTGATGGGCTGGTCTTCCGGCGAGCTTCTTCCAGTGTGGGCGGTTGGGTGGACCAAATGAAATCTGTGATAGGTCTGAGGCCACAATCCGCTACATGTTTTGTTTCAACAAGTGTATTTCGAACAGACCATCCGATTTCCTTTTGCCTTTTGAAGTAAACGTTTCCTTGTTTCTCTCCGACCGTTTCTCTTGTTTCTGAACTCGCCGCTAACTGCGAATTTTTCTATTCAGCTGCATTTGTTTTGACGATAGGAATGCTTTTGTCGAACAAACTCCGCAGTAACCTTCGATTCCAACGAGGGAAACGAGTCGAAATATCATTGGAATAGCGTTTAAATGAACACCGACCAATAAGCTGGGAACTGGTTGATTATTCGACTCGCAACAAGCATTGGACTCGCAGAACCCCAAACGCGTACAAGTGGTCACTCCACTCGTTCCTCTACTCCAAAAGCGGGTCCCGCGTGGAAAGTTTGGCGTCCGTCTGCTCGGCTGTTTTTCAGCGCGCAACAGACGCGCCTCGTGATTTCGACAAGCGTCCTTTTGGGTCCGCGCTTGTTTTGACCAGTGGGTCGGCCGGGGAGGGCTGCATTTGATCGTGAGCTGAAACGAGTCTTGTAGACTGCGGAGTCTTTTTCCAGCAAAAATCTCCCCATTCCCGCCCGCCAAAGCGATTGGAATCCGCCGACATCGAACTCGTTTTAGTACCGAATTCTAGTCGTTTAAGAGGAGTCGCACGTTTGTCTAAAACTGCCTACCCTTTTCTAGTGCTTGAACGATGATGGGCGAAAGGAGCGGGCAAAAACGACGCATGAAATTATGACAAATTCCCCCGATTAAAGCCCGAAATCTTCATTTTGGGCCTTGGTGGGGATTCAAACAAAAAGATAGGAAATTTCTTGTACTCGTCTACTCATGCATAGTTTTGGATGTTGTCTGTTGAACGAATAATCCTCGTCCATGCTCCAATCGATCGTTTCCTCTCCATCCCGCAGTGCTGATCGCGCATCGTGTTGCTCGTTTCTTTCGTGAATCTTCGATTCTTTCGTCTAATTTCTGCTGTTTCAGTTGTTAGCTAAGCGCTCGATCCGGCGCGTGTGAGTGAGTGAGAGAGTGTGTGCGAGTTGTGCGTGCGGGTGAATTTTTCGTAATTGGTAAGCGAACGGACGGCCGGTCGGGGAGTGTCCACTCAATCGTTCAGAGTGATCGTGCGTCTGCCGCCTGCTAGTCGAGTGTGGTTGTCGTGGAATCTCCGGATCACGAACAACAGAGGTGAGTGCCCGCCCGCCCGTCCAATCGATCACTTGCGGCTTGCAGTAATAAGCGAGCGAAATGGTGACTTCTGCGTCCGCCGTCCAAATCATCGAGCAGGCCCGCACCGGGCTGGATCCCGGCGGCGAAAAAATCGACGTCGATGTGTTGGATCAAGTGAGTTCTCTTCCTTCCGTTCACTTCCACTCTTCTCTCTTGCAGGTGGTGACGATCATGAACAAGGGGGGCCGGCCAGCAGCAGAAGGACGCCTCTGAGCTGCTCTCCGCCTTCAAAGTGGACCCCCGCGCCTGGACCAAAGTGGACGCCATCCTGGAGTTCAGCAAGTGCGTGGAGACCAAGTACTTCGGGCTGCAGATCCTCGAGGAGTTGATCCAAACCCGCTGGCGCAGTCTGCCGCGTGACCAGTGCGAGGGCATCAAGGGCTACATGTGAGTAGAAGACCGAACAGATAGGCAATGAATTCAACTGATTGCAGCGTGGGGAAGATTCTGGACATCAGCAAGTCGGAGTGCACGGACGAAGGCATCAAACTCCTGCTCCAAAAGCTGAACCTGGTTCTCGTTCAGGTGAGTCCCTTTCTTTCTTGCATTTTCCACTCGTTCCGTGCTTGCAGATGGTGAAGTTCGAGTGGCCTCGCCATTGGCCCACCTTCATCATGGACATCGTTGGATCGAGCCGGAACTCGCAGTGGATCTGCATGAACAATATGGAGATCCTCCGACTGCTCAGCGAGGAGGTTTTCGACTTCGAAACCAACCTGACCTCCTCGAAGGCCGCCTACCTCAAGCAGGAGTTCTGCGGGCAGTTCCAAGCCGTCCACGCGTTGTGCCTGGAGATCCTCGTACGTTTATTCCTCTTCACACTCGTTGTTTATCAAATTGTTTGCAGCAAGCGGCGGAGAACGTGGACCTCGTCTACAAGACGCTGCGGACTCTGCACGGCTTCCTGAGCTGGGTTCCGGTCGGCTTCATCTTCGAGAACAACCTCATCGAGTTGATCACCGGCCGGTTCCTGCCGTTCCCGAACTTCCGCGCCCTGTGCGTGCAGTGCCTGGTCGAGATCTCGTCCATCGACATCGAGACGGAGCCCCGCTACGGCGTCCGGCTGGATCTCATGTTCAAGAAGGTGATGGAGGTGCTCGCCGACCAGCTGCCCCTCGACCTGGACATCGCCAAGTCCTACGCCGTGGGCCGCAACGAGGAGCAGCAACTGATCTCCAACTTGGCCCAATTCTTTTCCGCCTACCTCAAGAAACACGCCAACCTCTGCGAGGTGTTCGAGCCCAACCCCGAGCTCGCCCGTCTGGAGACCCGCAAAGCGCACGAGATGGCCCTCAAGTACATGCTGAAGATCAGCGAGGTGGAGGACATGGAGGTCTTCAAGGTAGGCCGCTTGCTTTCCATTTATCTTTTGATTGCTGGATTGCAGATCTGCATGGACTACTGGAACTGGCTGACCTCCGAGCTGTTCCGCGAGTCGCCCTTCTCCGAGGTGCAGAGCTCGCTGGTCGAGTCGCTCCGCCGCATGCGCGAGACGCCCAACGAACTGCCGCGCCGACGCCTCTACTCGCCCTACCTCAGCAAACTCCGCATGCTCATGATCTCCCGAATGGCCAAGCCGGAGGAGGTGATCGTCGTGGTCAACGACAACAACGAGGCCGTCCGCGAGTTGGTGAAGGACACGGACTCCATCGTCCTCTAGTGCGTTCTTCCTGCTCTCTTCCTTCGTTTACTCCCCGCATTCTTGCAGCAAGACCATGCGCGAGACGCTCGTCTTCCTGACGCACTTGGACTACCGCGACACGGAGATGAAGATGATCGAGAAGCTGCAGAATCAGGTTAACGGCAGCGAGTGGTCGTGGAAGAACCTCAACACCCTCTGCTGGGCAATCGGCTCCATCTCGGGCGCGATGCACGAGGAGGACGAGCGGCGTTTCCTCGTGACGGTCATTCGCGATCTCCTCGGCCTTTGCGAGCAGAAGCGGGGCAAAAACAACAAGGCGGTCATCGCCTCGAACATCATGTACGTGGTGAGTTGAATCCTCCCTTTATCCAATTTATTCTTCGCTGCTTGCAGGTCGGCCAATACCCCCGCTTCCTGCGCGCTCACTGGCGATTCCTAAAGACGGTTATCAACAAGGTTCGTTTGCTCGAATGGATTAAATGAGTCTTCCTTTACATCTTTCAGCTCTTCGAGTTCGCCCACGAGTCGCACGAGGGCGTGCAGGACATGGCGTGCGACACGTTCATCAAGATCGTCATGAAGTGCAAGACCCACTTCACGATGACGCAGATCGGCGAGACCCAGCCGTTCGTCGAGGAGATCCTCCAGAACCTCTCGACGATCATCTGCGACCTCAGCGAGCCGCAGATGCACGTCTTCTACGAGGCCATGGGGCACATCATCAGCAGCGAGCACGACGAGATGGCCCAGAGCAAACTCATCGAGCAGCTGATGATCGTCCCGAACCGCGTGTGGAGCGAGATCATCGAGCACGCGACCCAGGACACGAACATCATCGTCGAGACGGAGGTGCTCAAGACGCTCGTCCACATCCTCAAGGTTTGCCGCCCGTGCATCCGTCGATTGATCACCTTTTGCTTGCAGACGAACGTCTCCGCGTGCAAGTCCATCGGCATCCCCTTCTACACGCAGATCCAGCGCATCTTCGAGGACATGATCGCGATGTACCGCCTGATCTCCACCTCGATCACGACGCTCGTCAGCGAGCAGGGCGCCGAGGTCTTGAAGCAGCCGCTCGTGAAGCAGATGCGGGCGGTGAAGCGCGAGATCCTCACCGTTCTGTCCACGTGGATCGCGAGGGCGGAGGCGGGAGTGGTCGCGCCGCGCGACGCCTCCCGAAAGGTTCGATTTCTTTCGCTTTCCCGTCCACCTCTCCCGCTTTCAGCTGGCCGAAGTGCAGGAGGCGATGTCGGTGGTCGTGATCCCCGCCCTCTTCGACACGATCCTCCAGGACTACGCGATGAGCGTGCCCGAGGCGCGCGAGCCGAAGGTCCTCTCGCTCCTCTCGATCACCATCATCTCGCTGAAGGTTCGTCCCGCCGATCAACGAGTTCCGCTCATTCCCCGTTGTTCAGGACAAGTTCTCGCCCCATCTGCAGCGGATGTTCGAGCTCGTGTTCCTGCCCACGCTCGAGATGATCAAGGGCGACACCTCGTTCTTCCCCGAGCACCGCGTCAACTTCTTCCAAATGCTGGACGCCGCCGTGCGCTCGTGCTTCGATCGCGAGATCATGGGCCTGCCGGAGGACATGGTCACGCTCGTCGTGCAGGCCATCCTCTGGGCTTTCCAGCACACCATCCGCAGTGTGGCCGAGATCGGTGAGTTCCGTGGGGAGGATCCCGTGGAATGAGTGCGTGTGTTCAGGCAGCCAACTGGTGGTCGAGATCCTCGACCGTCTGCGCGACTCCACGATTCCGATGGAGGCGCGGCAGGCCTTCTACCAGCGCTTCTTCATGCAGATCCTCACGCACGTGATCGGCGTGGTCACCGACCACAATCAGGTGCCGTTCGTGGGCCTCGGCAACCTCAGCGACGCCGTCTGCCAACTCTTCCACTGCATCGAGTCGGACATCCAAATCCCGCTCGATCCCGCCCGTCCGGCCGACAAGAACTCCGAGTTCATCTTCGAGACGCTGGGCGGCATCCTCGCCGAGCACTTCCCCAACCTGACGGCGTGAGTCTGCCTCTTCCTTTCGTGCATTCATTCAACCTTCTGCTCGTTCCAGTGACCAAATCCGCGTCACGATCAAGGGCTTCTTCTCGTACAACCGGAATGCCGCCAAGATGCGCGATCACATCCGCGACTTCTTGGTCCAAATCCGCGTATGTTCCCCCTTCTTTTCATTCCTTTGGACGACGGACCCGTTTGCAGGAGGAAGCCGGCTCGGACACGGCCGATCTGTTCCTCGAGGAGAAGGAGCTCCAGCGCATCCAAGCCGAGAAGGCGTTCATTCCGGGCATCCAGAACCCGCACGAGATCGCCGACGACGACGAGAACATGGCCTCCTGAGCCCGCCGTCCTCCAGCAGCCCTTCATTTCTCCCCCATCTTCCATCTTTGTGTCTTCTGTTGTTCGCAAAGTTGCATTTCGAGTGCGTGTGTTTGTTTGTGAGTTTCGAAGATTTTGGGCGTATTTCGAAGTGATTGTGGACGACTATTTCGTAGTTTCGAGTAAACGGCCTCTTCTCGAATCGTTCCCTCTCTTCGCAAGTCGCGAAGCAGTTGTGACTCCCGCCTTCTCTTAATCGTGTTTATGATCAAACGAAACAATCAGGATCCTCCACTTCCCACTAGTTATTCCTCCATCTCCACCCTCCCTCTCTCTTCCGTTCTCTCGCTCTCCTCTCATTCTCCGTAATAAACCGAAAGACGCACGAGTGGGCGGGGATAAGTCGTTAGTTTATTCCACAACTATCAATCGTTAACAAACAACCGTGTTCATTGTGGAGAACGCGGCACAAACAACAAACATGATCAAAACAGAAGGGGCGGGCGGTTTACTTGAAGATTTTGCCCTGGTTGAAGGGCTTCGGGTTGTCGAATCCCTCCCACGCGAGGTACGCGTTGACGGTCTTCTTGGTCTCCTCGCTGTTGGGGTCGAGCTTCTTCCACTCGTAGGACTCGTAGTCCACCTGCCAGTCGGGGCACAGCTCGAAGGCCAGCTTGGGCCCGCGCCACACCCAGATGCCGGAGATGGTCGAGTCGTTGTTCTCGCCGAACAGGCACACCGAGCCGAACGCGTGCTTGCGCATCTTCTCCAGGCGCTGGAACATGCCTGAAAGCAGCAGTCGGTTAGAGGAGGGCGGTGGGGAGTGAGGAGACGAACCCGCGATCAGATTGCACGACATGAAGACTTGGGTGAGGTCCTCCGGGTATTTGTACTCGCCGTACCTGCAAGCAGTGAAGAGTGAGGGGAGGTTCGTGAGGTGGAGGACTCACCAGATGGAGTAGTTCTCGGGCTCGAACTTCTCCCAGAAGTACGGGATGGCCTTGGTGACGGTGTCCTCGTTGGAGTAGACGCGCTTGAAGGCGTCCATGTTGAACTCGCCGGCCGGGAACTGGTTGAAGGGGTCCACGAACTTGGGCTCCTGCGGCAGGCCGTCATCCTCCTCCTCCTTGGGCTCCTTCTCCTTGGGCGCCGCCTTCTCCTTGGGGGCGGGCTTCTCCTTCTTCTCCTTCTCGGCGTGCTCCTTCTTCGAATCGTGCTTCTTCTCGTGCTTCTTGTCTGAAAGGAGCGAGGAGAATGAAGGAGTGGATGAAAGGCGGGGACTCACCATCCTTCTTGCCGCCCGCCGAGTGCTTCTTGAACTGCTCCAGGTGGAAGGTGGCGACCTCCTCGGCCAGCTTCACCTCGCCGATCACCTCCTTGACCTGCGGTTGGTTGACGACCGTCGTGAACCAGCGCGTGAGGTTCACGAGGCTCTTGCGCGCCTTGGAGTCCAGAACGCTCTTGAAGGCCGCCACGAGGTTGAGCGCGACCGAGACGTCGGCCGCCGAGAGGCGCTCGCCGACGAGGAAGGTGCGCGTGAGGAGGAGCTTGTCGAAGTGCTGCAGCTGGGCGAGCAGCTCCTTCTTGGCGTGCTCCACAGCGTCCTGATCGAAGTGGGCGTAGGAGAGCGACGGGAGCACGTAGGCGAGCACGTTGGGCAGCAGCTCGCTGTCGGCCCAGTTCAGCCATTGCGCGAGGGCCGGGTCCTGAACGAGCAGAAGGATCGGAATTGGATGCATTCCACTGGTCACTCACCTCCGGCACGTAGTCCGTGTTGCCGCCGACCAGATGCCAGACGATGGCGTCCGAGGTGAACAGGTGCGTCTCGCCCTCCTCGAAGGCGGGCGTCTAAAAGGAGCGGTCGAATCAACGGTTGGAAGAAGGGGGAAACGAAACAATCCCAGCGGGAACTTCTCGGCCGGCGGAGCGGAGTTCTTCGTCTCGACCTTCTTGTTCGCGACCTTGGCCGCGACGAGCACCTTCTGCGTGCGGAAGCTGTTGGGATCGCCGTAGACGATCTGCAATTCGAGGGAATAATCAACGGGATGCGGGCCGCCAGAACTCACAGAGTTAACCATCTTGTTTGGAGTTAGTTGGAAGTGACAACTGGACTGAAAGCAGCGGAATTATTCCGTCCAACTCGCCCAAAATCACGACGCTCCACGGCGCTTCACGGCAAACAGAAAGGCGGGCGGACTGCGGAAAGCGGCGGCCGGCTTGCATCAGGGCGGTAGGCCGCCGGCGATTCCCGTCGGGACGCCGCTTGCAGTCCGCCGCTCGCCAATCGGGGCCGCCGGACGCGTGGCATTCCGTTCGGCTTGGGCGGCGGAGAAGAACGGGGGCGACCGACGAAGAAACAACTCGAAATTCCAGCCGATCAAACGATGTCCAAAGCGAATGAATCGACCCCACGATCGTTTGTTGGTTTCTTTTTATTTTCGTTGTCGTTTTCCCCAAATTCGATCAGATGGAGTGTTTTCAGTCAAACTCTTTATTCCAACGTCCAACAAACGAATGAAACCTCCACGTTCATCCGAAAGCATCGCAAATGAAGAACGTGAAGTGGATGCAACCCATGAGTGTGAGGAGGATGTACGTGATTAGTTGGACGACGCCCGTTTCGTTCATCACCTGAAAGATGAGCAGGATTCTTCGACTAAAAAGAAAGGACCCACCTGCTCGTTCGTCCACCACAAGTACGGAGTGGAAAACTCGAGGGTTCTTGAGCACATCGTGTACAGATTGCGGGGGACGGTGCAGTAGCGGTAGACGCCCGGCGCTCGTTCGGTCGGCGGCGTGAATCTGAAGACGAACAAAAAAATGTGAATGGATCTCCAAAGAGTCGCCCACCTATTGGCCCAGCAGTAGAAGCCGAACGAAGTGACCGCGACGAGGGCAGTGCTCAAAGCTGCCCCGACGATCGAAAAGAGCTGCCGCGGCGTCGATTTGTCCCGAAAGTGCCACGGGACGGCCGCTTGAGCGAGGCAAAAACAGGCGACGATCGTCGGAAAGTAGGCAAAGAAGAAAACGCAACAGTACGAGTGATATGCGTAGGAAATGAGCAGGGTGCACAGCCCGAAGATCACTTGCCAGTGCGGGGGGCTCAAGCGGAATCTGAATACAACAATCAAACGAAGAGTCAAGGCCAATTACTCGCCTGTTCTCGTGAGCACTGAAAAGCGAGAGGATGACCCCGGAGCAGAAGTGGACGAGTGAGCAGAAGGCGAGGATGGAGGCGAGACTGATCTCGAGCGAGTGCACGTCCGAGATCGCCAATTTGTTCAGGATGTTGCTCTGAACACTCGCATCACTCAATCAAAAAGAACGAGAGAGTACCTGGAATTCGCCGAGCACTTCGTTGCACGAAGAAGTGGAGGCCAACGTTCGGTTCAGCAGGCCCGCACAGACGCTCAGGGATCCGTTGCCGTAGTGAACTAAATACTCGCTTGATCAAGTGCTGTAAGACAAATGAGCACTCACTCCTCCGCAGGCAGACCGCTTCTGTGAGCGATGTGAGAAACAAGCAGAAGGAGAACAGAACGGAGAGGAACTGGAGTGTGAGTTCGCATCTGAACACTTGGCGTTCTCTTTTCGATTTATGGAGCCAAAGCTCACCTGTTGGGGAATTGAATCATGAGTGAGTAGACAGAAGTGATGAGCGAGACAACGCCCGAGATGAGCGGCAGAAAGAAGACAAAGAAGGGCAGGCAGTAGAAACAGTAAGCAAGACCCACGAGGAACTCCATCTGAACTCGACGGTCGAGAGCAGGAGTAGTGGGTGTCCACTTACGAAGGCCATGAACCCGACCAACGGGTAGAGCAGCCACAGCACGCCCGTGACATTCATGGAGCTCGAACGGCAGCCCTCTGGACCGCTCAACAGTCGAGGAACAAAGGAGGGCTAAACGGCAAGCGTCAATGGAGCAAACACCGCGAAAGAACTCGCACGTTTCGCAGGCTTCATAAGCAAACAAAACTTCAGCCCACAAACGGAATTCCATCCCTCATCTGTATGTTTCCGTCCAATTGCACCCTCGGTTCACGAGCGAGGAGGAGCGAAGAGTTCAGCCGGGCGGTCGGCAGGCAAAAAAGGCGCCAGTCGACGGAAAACAACGAGAAAATTCGGCCGCATCCGCACAGAAGTTTGCGCTGCCCGCATCAAGCACAAGGCGGCGAGTCAAATCTAATCAACTCCAAATGCTCACAGCCGGCCGCCGCCTTCGGGCCGCCGAGCTCTCGGATTTCAGCCCGCCGCCCGCTCCGGCCGCTTCGGCCGTCGATGAGCGGCGATGATGAGGGCGGAAGATTCCCATCTCGCCCTCCTTCTCTTCGCTTTTTATTGCTGGATTGTTGCCGCCTGTTTGCCCGAAAGAAACAAAGCGACGTCATCCGCCGACCTCCGAATTAAAAAGCGGGCAGCTCGGAGCCGCCGGAAGCTCTTTCGGCGGGCCGCCCGCCTTCTTCTGCCCGCCCATCCCACGGCTCGTGGTCGTTATTCCAAGATTGCGCGTCAATCATTGGGGAATCGCCGTCGAATGCACGCGGCCGAAAGTGAATTTGGGCCAACGGCCGCCTTCAACCCGCCCGAACCGTCCGCTTCTTTCGGAGTTTCGAGCCGGAAATGCCCGCGCGTCCACTTTCTTCACCCGTTACTCGCTTTAATTTGAAGGTCGATTGATGGACATATCGCTGGGTGCTCTCAATGCGTAACGAACGACTTTCTTAATTGGATTCCGTTTGATGAACACACGTCAACAGAGTTGAAACGTTGAGTTCTTGCCGGTTTGCATCGATTGAGATTCGTTTGATCAAGGATCCACGAGAAGCGTGCGACTTGCTTTTGGCACCCGACCACAACCACTAGCATTCCTTCCTCTTCTAGTTGCTCTTCTCCTCCCCACCTGCTTATCGAACCCACTCGTCGTGCGGAACGTTCATTATTTTAATTAGACGACGTAACAGCCAAATCAACAGACAACAATCAACCAGCAAACAGTGGAGAGAGTGGGAACAATGGGAACAACAGGAACTTGAAAGGCGGCTTCAAACCGAGAACATTTTGATGACTCCGTTTTCCGAACACGCGGCGAACAGCTTCCGAGCGGGATTGTAGCTGAAACGAGGGGAGTGATCGAAAAAGAGCGGCAGCCACTTGCCGAAGAGCGTAGATGAGGCCGGAGCAGCCGAAGCCGTCGCTCTTCTCCAGCTTCACGGCCCCACCGCCGACGGCGATCTGCTTGTTCACGATGTTGGCCACGTGGATGTCGCCCGATTCCGTGCCCATCACCAACACGAGGGATCTGAAGAAGGAGTGAACGGAAGAAGAAGCAATGGGGGACGTACCGCGGATCGCTCAGCCGATAGCCGAAGTCCAGCGCACTCACGCACTCGCCCACTTTCACGCGCTGCAGCTCGATGAGGGCGGCGTCGCCGTTGATGAGCTCGAAGAGGGCGACGAAGCCGTCGCGGGAGCCCGTCGCGAACATGTGCGTGCCCGGAATCCAGGCGCACGTCCAAATCACCCGCCGATGGGCGGCCTCCAGCGAGGCATGGAGTTTGAGCGGCGCGAGCACGTCGTACTCGTCTAAAGGCAGAATTCATTCGAAAGAAAAGAAACGAGTGGACTCACCGATCCGCAAGACGTTCACGCTCCGATCCCGCGAGACGCTCAGCAGGAAGCGGCCGTCCGACGAGACGCTCATCGCCGTGACCGTGAACGTGTGCAACGGGACGCGCTGGAGGATTTTCCACTGGTCGCCGGCCGCCCACACGATCAGCTGCGCCTCCTCCGGCCGACTGCCCTTGGCGGCCGTGAACACGAGCCGACCGGACGACGTGCAGGCCACCGCATAGCATTCGTTACCTTTAATTTTTAAATAAAATAAATTCTAGAAAAAAAAATTAACCATGCGCGTATAGCTTGCGCACCTCCGTGTGCACTTTGGCGCCCGACTGAAGGAGCTCCTCGTTGGCGGGGCGGCTCGCGTCCTCTGCGGCATCCGCCGCCTTTCGCTCGGCGTCCGTCGGCTGGTCGCCGCCCGGCCCGACCTCCGCGTCCTCCTCGGCGGCCTTGGGCGTCAAGTTGAGCGGTTGGATGCGCTCAATGGCCTCCTTCACGGACAGCTTCGGCACGTGGTTGTCGAACACTCGGAACATGTGCTCTGCGGCTCCGCTCACGAATCCGCTCCTGCAATCCCTTCATTCTTTAGGAAGAATCGAAAAGAACTCACTTGTTTAGCGACGTGATGCAGCGGATCTCGTGGCCGTGCACCTGCGGTCGGGATCGCTGGCCCCACACTCCTTTCTGCAATCCACGAGTGAAGAAACAAACGGAAAAAAGGGGAACGAACCGGAAATTGTTGGAAGTAGCGAGTCGTCTTGTCCGCCCCCACCGAAAGGAGGACGTCGCCGCCGTCGTGCCACGCCAAGCCGCGCACTTTCCCGCCGTGGCCGCCGATGAAGACGGAGATCGGAGTGAAGTTGAACTGAAATTAGCCCACATCTCGTGCTTATTCCCCAGAGGCGAACCTCATCGTCGCACTCGAAGAAGTAGAAGCCGCCGATCGTGTTGTGGGCCAACAGCCAGCGGGAGGAGGGCGAGAGGGCGGCGTCGAAGATGCCGCACAGCTCCAGGGCGGGCTCTCCGTACGCGCACGCTTCTCGCTGCAGAGAACTCTTTTGAAAGAAGGATGGGAGGGGAGAACGCGCCTTTTGAGTCCAAATGCCCGAGGAGTCCAGCGAGTAGACGCGGATGGAATTCTCGCGCGTCGCGATCACGAAGTTCGCCCGCTCGTTGTCCCACCGCACGGAACTCAGCCGCTCGTCGCTGCTCGTGATCAGGATGTTCGAGTTGAGGTTGGCGAGCAGCCGCCCGAAGCCCGCGAACTCCAGCGGGATTTCGGTCTCCAGCGAGAATCCGGTGGTCGCCGTGGGCGTGTCGCCCGCTCCTTCGGGCGCTGAAAGCAAGAGTAAACGAAAGAAACGGAAGGATTGGATTACCGGGATAGATCTTCCAAACCTGGACGCGGTCCACCATTCCGGCGAGAATCTCCAGAGCGTGGCCCTTCGCTTCTTTGCCTCGATCTAAGCGAGCTTCGACAAGAGTGTGTCGAAGGAAACGAACCGGCGCGGATGTCCAAATCGAAGACCGCCTCCTTCAACTCGAGCAGAAGCGGCTCGAATTTCTTCGCCTCTGTCTGCTCGAGCTCCGGGTCCTCGGCCTCGAGCAGGTGAACGGCGAGCTTTTTGTCCGTCCGGCCGAACACGCACACAAAGGCCGACTTCTCGCCCTCCAGCGGCAGGAAGTGGAGGCAGTTGATCAGCCGGTGACCCTCCAGCGGGCCCGCGCGGAGCGTGACGAACGTCTGGTCGTCCTCTCGGAAGAAGCGGACCTCCACCGACTCGAAGGTCGCGTGGCAGAGGACCAGACGCCCCTTCGCGTTGCGGAAGGCGAACGCGTCCACCATCTTGCCGGGTTCCACGCAATCTGAACGGAGAGAACTCAAACAATCGAATGGAAGCAGGGCAAACCTTGATAGACGACTTCAGATCTCCATTTGACGCGCTCATTTCCCCGCTTGAAGGCGACGACGAGCAGCTGCCCGTTGGCGGCCGTGCACACGACTTCGATCTTCTCGACGGCCGCCCCGTCAGCCGGCGGCTTCAGCGGGCGGACGGAACGGACCGTACGGAAGGTGGACTTCTCGAGGACGGGGAGCACCGCTTCGGGCACCAGTTCCCCGTCTTTCTGCAAGCACCAATCGTAATCGAGTGGACGGAGGAGTGGACTCACGTTCCGCGCGATGCAGATCTCCGCGAAGCCGCCGTAGACGACGAGCTCCTCGTTTAGCCAGTTCGCCGTGTGGTTGCGCGGCGCCCCGCCCGCTGAGAGCAGCTGGAAGCGAGCGGTTTGGTCCATGAGACCGGCAGCGCCGAAGGAATGATCGCGATCACGAAGCTCGCAAGAATCCCCGCAGCAGCGATGAGCGAATGAGGGCGAAGTTCAAACGATCGATTTTCTTCGCCGTTCACTTCCCTCCGACTACCGTAAGCCTTCTATCGACGGAGTTCACGGCTGCAAAATGACTGCAAGGATTGGCATTTCGGCTGCATTTCTAATGGATTTGATTTTCTGGCTTCCGGAAGGTCGGAAGTCGTCGCCACGAGAAACGGCGGCCGGTCGATCGGAACTTCCGTTTCGACCGACCGGCCGACCGGAGGGCTCATGTTTATTCAAGGCCCGCCGAATAGCCGCCAATTGCCGCCGGAGATCACGAACACCCGCCCGCCCGCTCCGTGCGGATCGATTACCGCCGACTAATGAGTGCGCCCGCCCGCCCGGGACTTCCGGCCGGTCGCTCGGATTTCAGCCGCCGATCACCCACTCGCCTGCGGCTTCTAATCACTCGCTTGTTGAGAGCTGATGAGTGTGGAAACATGCGGCTTCTTTTTATTCGTTTCTTCTGAGTGGTTTTTTCGGCCTCTCGCGCCCGTTTCGCTGCTCTCCGTTCGTTTCGACTCGTAAAGTTTGCATTCGGCCGTCGGTCGAGAGGAGTCGAGTGGAGCGCGTGCCGCCGTCCATCGCCGTCGGGCCCGAATTCTCCGCAATTAAACGGCCCCCGCATTTGGAGGGGGGAATCACGAAATTGAAACAAACCGCTCAGTTTCTCTTTTGTTTGCTCTCGACGATGAACGCGATGATCCGCGCGGCTTCCGCAATGTTTGGACTTTCGAACGAGTCCGTCGGCCTTGCATCAAGAATTCTTTTCTTCTCGCCGCCTTTCATCCCGCTGATTACTCGGAACAAGTCGCTAATTCGGGCGGTTTGACGTTCGACACGCGCCCCGTGCGGTCGGCCGCCGTTTGCAGCCGACTTCCTTTAAGCTTCTTTTGCTGAGCTGCTCACCGATTGCTTCAAGAGCGAATTGAAGTCCTCTGGCATCAATCCTTGCACCGGATTTCGGCCGAAATTTATAGCCGTTTGTCGGATTTCGATCGGCGGCCTGCTGATTAATCGGGTTGCCGTTCATGAGACCGAACGAAAACATTTTCCACTTCTTTCGGCGCCCGGGAGACAAATCGAACGGAACGCGGCGTCCAATCTTTGGACACTCGCCGCCGCCGTCGTTGTCACTCCTTTCCGCTCGTCACCTCGAATCAACCGCCGTTCTTCTGCCGCCTTTTGTACGCCTTTCCCTTTGGTTGGCCGTCGGTAATCCTTGCAGGCAGTTCTTTTTGAGCGAACGGGAGTCTCTGAAAGAAATGTACGTTCTTCGAATGCGTCCTTTCGAAGTCATTTGCCAACTTGTCACTTTGACCTCGCAATCACGACAAAGTTCAGACGTTTGACGGCCGTCCTTCCGCCTTCCCGATCGGAGCCGCCGCAAAGGTCGCCCGTTCGGCCCGGCGGATCTCCGAGTTTGCTTTGCGGCTTCTCGAAATTCGAACCGAACCAAACGAACGGAATGTTTTTGTTTTGAATGATCAAGCGGGATTTCTGTCGATTAGCCGCAAACAAGTGGGCGCTCTCCTTCCAGTCTGAATTCCTTCCAACCTCCTCGTCATTCGCTTCCGTCCGTGCAGCTTCTAATTCGCAAACTGGAGACGGAAACCTTTTGGCGGCAAATCGAATTGGCCGAAGAAGCGGCGGCCGGCCGACCGTCGAGTTCGTCCACTTCGTTCGGTCCGCCAAGAAGGGAAAACATCTGTATCGTTCACTCGAGTTCCGCATTCGAACCGGTGGAAAGTGGGGGAATTTCTCAACGTATTAGGAATGGGTGAAATCATAGCGTTCATTTGCTCTTATTTCAACGGAGATGGCGGAAAACTTCCGCCTTTCCCGCACGTGCCGGGGGGGGGGGATCGTTTGGATTGGGGCCAAAAGCCGCCCTTTCGGCCGCTTTCACGCTAATTGCCGTCTGACTAATCGAATTACCTTCAGTTGCGCACGTTCACGTTCCTCCTTCTGCAAAACTGAAGAGAAAGCCGCCGAGCGGTCAAATGCCACTCCTTTGGGAACGAAGTGATCCCTCACTGCCTTCTCGAGACCAACAGAAATCTTCGGCTTCGTACTCCGAAGTGGGGGAAGTTTTGTGCCCAACCTTTGGTGTTCCTCCCTTTTGTACGCGTAATTGTTGCCTTTTCGGGTCGTCGAGTGGTCTTCGAATGTAAACAGCGGGAGTTCGCCGATAGCTTCCGGGATGCGAACGGGCTCCGGCCATTCGGCTGCTTTGTTCGGGGGAGTTTGATCTCGAGAACGCTTCGCAGTGGAGTGGCTTTTCAATCCGGCAGGAGTGGATTCTCTCCGTCTTCATTCGACTCGAATCACTGGCTGCTGAAAGCGGAAATTAATGAGTTCGGAGCGGCCGTCTTCTTGTCCGACCGACCGCGGCGAACAACTCGCTTGAATTCGTGTCCAAATTGCTCGCCGTTCGACTCCGCCGGGCGGCTGCTGACGGCCGACTGCAGCGGTTTTTTCGTTTGAGATTGCGGAAGTCTCGGAGTTCAAATGAAGGCTGAAGACACCTCTCGAGTGGTCGTTGTACTGATCACTTGCTTCCGTCCCACACAAAAGAATACTCGATCGTGTTTGTGCCGACCGTTTTCCACCTGCCGCTCCCATTGATCGACTTCTTTCGGTTGAGGAGAAAGACGGCAGTCGGCGGTTTGAACTCCGCAAATTGAACTCCGTAGTGCGTTCGTCTTCGTCCATTCAGGAGCCTAAAAGGGCATTCGGGCCGTCGATTAGGGATTCCGCTTTCTCATCGGGCGGCCGGGCGGCGGGTCGCCCAATCGGATGTCACTTCGGATAAACGGCGGGCGGATGAGTGCGGGCATTCGGAATGTTGCCTTCGAGTTGATTTCTGCCTTCTATTTCGGTCTTCTTTCTGTTCCTCTTTGCCACTTGGAAGCGGAAATCGAATCGGGACGAAACGGACGGAAATTTTCGTCCGCTCTTCCCTCGACCTCCGCCCTCCTGCGGGTTCGGGCGACGAAATCCACGAGGGAAGACCCCCCTCATCGTCTTTTCGATTATCGCGTGTACAAAGTGCGCAGGAGGGGGACGTAGACGACGACCTCATTATTTCGAACTTCTGAGTTCCTTCCGCATTCGGAGTCCCGGCGGGCGGGGAGCGAAAGACGGTAACCGTTGGCTCATTTGAGGTCGCTGGGGACCTCGCCGACCGTTCTTTCGCGATCTCCTGACCGCAGACAAAAGAGCGGAGACGTCGGGAGAGATGCGAGGGAATTGTATTTGTTTTCCCATCTGTTGTTTGTGACTTCCTCTTTTACCGCTTGTCGCCTCAACCACCGCGTGTTGGCGACGTCTGCCCGAGGGGTGCGAACACGTGAGCAGGCGGTCGGGTGGTTGTGTTTTGAACCCACAGCTCGCGCCCTCCGAAAGCGGACAGGTCGAAGGTCGCCCTCGTCTGGTGGCTGCGGGATTTGAGGCCGCGTGATCGCGGGGATTTGCAGTCCGTTCGATTCGATCTACCGGGCGGCCTGCGGGCAGTTCGAAAGCGCACCGCTCGTCTGTTTTCGGCGGGAAGCGGGCGGATTCGCAAAACGAGAGCGGAAATCGGATTCCGTCCTCGGCGACCTTCTCGCCCGCTTCTTCGCCTGCAATCGGACGTCCATTCACGGCCCTCTGCGGACAATCGAGCGCTTGATTCGGCCGAGAGCGGAGCGTTCGGGCGGAAATCCGGCCCGGCGAACTTTCACGGTCACTTCACGAACCGCACGCGGCCAAGTCGCTCGCCGATGTCACCCACTTGATTGTTTTCAATCCGCCGTCTTGCCGTCCCGTCGGCCGTTCGAGTGGCCGGTGGGGCGGATTGGCCACGAACTCCGAAAGCCAATTACGTCGGCAGGACGAAAGCCGCTCAGCAAACGTCGGTTTCTCGTCGTCCCGTCGGTCGGGCCGCTTGAAATTCGCCCGACTTCCGACCGGAAATGTTTTCTGATGCCGCGGACAAGGGAGTCCAAGTCGCCGCAGAAGACGAATTGCCGACTGATGAGTGCGGAATGTCATAATTCGCGGGGAACAAAGAGGACCCACTTGCCTCACGCGTCACTCACTCACTCGCTCGTTTCGCTCCTCGCCGCCGGCCGATCACGTTCCTCAAGCGAACAATTGGCTTTCGGCTGTTGATCGATCGGCAGCCGCCGCCGGTCGGGATCGATTCGTCTCTTGCCGCTTTTTGTTCGTGCCGTTCGCCTGTTGGGGCGCCCTGTCCATTCGTTTATTTTCCGCCCCGATCCGCCGAACTCGGCGACCAAAAACTAAACACTCGGGCCGGCACTCAATCGAGGAGTCGGGGGGCACATCTGCGCGTTCTCGTTTATTGCCCACTTCTCCTCATTTCGGTGTTTATTGCGACGAATTGGGCCGATTGGACTGCGGGAGTTGGAATCCCGCAAATGCCGCCCGGGATGTGCCGTAGAGTAATCACGAGCATTCCATCTGTTTTCGGAAAGCGGCGAGAAGTTCGGGGGATTTCGGATGTCAAACGGAACATCTCGTCCGCCTCCTCCGTCAACGGCGCGTCCCGAACGGGAAGGCGGCCGGTTTTCAAGTGGGCGGCCGGAGGTCTCTTGGCGGTTCGCATCCTCGCCGTTTGAACCGAAAGTCACTTCTTTTCGCTTCTCCCGAGGGAAGGGATGAGGCGGGGATTATTGGATTTTAATTTGAGTTGAGTAAACTGCCCACTTGTTCTTCGGAACTCGCGTGTACTCGCCGGGCAAAAACCACCTTGTTTCTTTTTGTTTGCGGTCGCCGAAATTCGAGCCGAACGGCGGCGAACGGCCGCATTTCCCACCTTCTTTTTCGGTCCAAAGAAGCGGGAATCTTCGCGAGATCACGTGTTCCTTGCGGTCGGCAAGTGCAAATGCGTTTGCTGCAGATGGCCGCTGCTTTTGGAGTCCATCTGCGACTACAATCTTCCCGCTTCTCGTCGGAAGTGACGCCCGCTTCTGCTGACTTTTGGCCCGATTCGTCCACTCGGCGATCGACGACGTACTCTGCTCCCCGCACTCATCGAATGATTGCTTGTTGTTTACGAACCGAGAACGAGGTTTCGTCTGGGAATGTTGCGTGCGGTCGGTGCGTGAGGTCGTTTGTTCGTGATCGTCGGTCTTCTCGCCGAGTGCAATGATTAATCGACGGGATTGTTCGGACGAAACTTTCGGCCGCCCGTCCGCCCGGCCACGTGCCGCGAGGGGCAAACTTCATTGGGCCCAATTTGAGGCGATTGTTTGTGCCAAATCAGACGTGTGTTTGTCGGGGGACGAGCAGACGGCCGGCCGCCCGACCGGCTGAATGGGCGCCGTAATTGGGGACGATTTTTGGTTCGGCCGTCGGATTTCCGCCGTCTGTTTGCGGCCGGCCGTGACGTTCGGCGCCGTTCGTCGCCAAGTGCGCAGTTTCGCGCTCGTCTTCGAACCTCCACGATCCCCGACCTGCCGGCCGGTCGTCCTCTCGTGTCTGCTCGTGTGTTCCCTTCCATTTCGGACTCCAATGGAGCTCCGCGATCCCTCTTTGTTCCGCCGTCTTTCTTCCGAATGAAAAGATTTTTGCTCGGCTTGATTAGAAGTCGGCTCGAATGTTCGGTAGTTTTTTATTCTTTCTACTCACTCGCACTTTCGTTTTGGCATGCGCGAGCGTTCACGGCGATCGACTTCCTCCGGGGACCGTCGATCAAGACGCCCGATCTTCTCGCACTTTTCCCGCCTAATCCCGCTGACTAATCTCAAGTTTCCACTTTCGGATCGAACCTCGGGATCCAAAAGGAAACAATTTTTGGTCAGTGGGACGAAACGGAAGTTCCCGATGGAAACGAACGTCAATCCGGAGCAGGGCCACTTTCCGCAAGTCCCAGCGGTCGCTTCAACTCGAATCGGGAACCTTTGAGCTCTGCACTCGATTACCGTAATTCGTAGCGCGTATTCGAGTGACGTTCAGTTGATTAACCGAATTCTGCCTGTTTTGCTTGCACGTTCGGCTTCTTGCTTTCTTTTTGCTCTCAACTGAAGAAACGAATGAAAGGCGGTCGTCTCGTCATAAATTCGGCCGTTTGCTCGAATTCTGTTTATTTTTAATTCCCTTGAATGTACGAATTCGAACGCCATCTTTCTTTCTCGAAGCAACGTGGAGTGCCGTCCACTCTGCCCGCTTCTTCCCGGTAGTCACTTCCGTTGGTCCCCGAGATCAACAACCGCCCACGTTGCACTGTTGCTTGATCTCCGGTTAGACGGAAGCTTGCGGCCTATTTTGAAGGCAGTAACGCGGGCCGGCCGTCTGTCGAGTGCTCAAGTTGGTGGAGGATTATCCGCGGATTGTCTCGACCGTCAACGGGCGGCAGCGAGGAGTCATCCGTTTGACGGCAGGCGGCAAGCGGGAAGCGAGAAGCGAGTGGGCGTGTTTTCTCCGGAGTTTCAATTCAATCGACGAAACGACGCGAATTCTCTTCCGCGATTGTTTTCCGCAAGTGCAAGTAATCCGTTTTGTTCGAATGGCCGCTTGGAGCGGGGCCAATCGAATTGCGGGCGAGAAGACGTCGTTGGGATTAGAAGAGCGTGACGACAAGACGGCCGAAATAGACGCCCGTTGTGGACGCGTCGGTCGGAATACACGAGCAGGTCCTTTCGTGCACTCTTCGCTGGTTCACAATGATTGCGAGACATCGCTCGTCTTCTTTCGATTCACTTCCGCCTGTCGAAACGGTCGCTCGATTCGAATTTTAATGCGAGAATTCAACGATGAAGTTCGATTCGCGCCGCTTTGTTTCCACGAACCGGCCGGCCCAACGGCCTCGAGTTTCCGCGGGCAACGGCACGATTTGCATCCCGGCCGAGCGGTCCGCACATCACTCGTTTATTTGCGGCGGCCAGCGGTTTTTGTCTGCCGGCGGCCGCTTGTTCCCTCCCGATCGAAGTGATCGCGCGGGACTCCCCGTTCGCGCCGTCTGCACTCGAGAGCCGTCGGCCGGCGGGACTTCGAGCCCACCGCTCGACCGCCGAGTGCAAAGCGAACGGAAGACGACGTAGAAAAACTGTCGTTCGCAGTTCCGCCCACTTTGTTCGCCGTCCAAAACAACAATAATCTCCCCTCTTCGCCCTGCTTTCTACTCGTGCCGAAATAAAACCGAGGCGCGTTTCAAGCACAGGTTCTCACTCGTCGAATGGACCCGGAAACCGGTGAGAAGGAAGACGGTCGGTGTTTTCACGGTCATTTTGTGATTTCCTTCGATTAATCCCCACTACTCCCCATCACTTCCATCCGTCTAGCGGGAGTTCCTCCTCTTAAGCCGGAAAGTGTTCAATCCGTCAGCCGAAATCCACGTATTTCCTGCTGTTACTTCGGAGTACACGTGCCCTCTTGCCCGTCGGCCCGCCAAGTTCTTTCGCATTCCAGACGGGCGTCTTTCGACTTCTAATGAGTTGCATCGCCTTCTCTTTCGCTGGATTCCGCAAGCATCACGAGTTGGAATTCGCATTCAACTCACGAGTTTGTTTTGCAAGAACGCCGCATTTTTGCCCGAGTTCTCCGCCAAGTTCGCGTGACCGCCGGCTTCCCGTCGAGTTGGCCGAAGATTTCCGTTCGCTTTGTTTTGATTCGTGTTCCTTTCATCTCCAGCCGCCTTCCATTCGATCGTGTTCTTCTTTCTGCCTGCTTGCGCAATCCGAATGGACCACGTGGATCGGGATGTCTGGTGCTCGTCGTCGAACGTTTCTTTCGATAGAACAAGCGCGAATTATTCATCCTCCTATCGTGTGTTTGAATGATCAATGAACTCGTGCGGGAAATTCAATCCTCCTCGTGTGCTCAATCGGGACTCCCGGAACGATTCGATCCGCTTTCAGCTCTTCGGGTTCATTCCGGTCATTCGGTTCAACGGTCGACGGAACGCGCGAACTGTCGACTTTCGTTCCCGTCAACCTTCGGCTCCTTTCTCGCCGCCCGCCTCATCCGCGAACGGGGCGGAGCTTTCGGACGGGCGCCGCATGGCCCAAAACACTCGCCTTTTCGAGCGACACGGCGGCTCGAGTCTTCGGAACGCGCAGTCGACCGCCGCCCCATCCGCGAGCTCGCCGACGCCCGCGAGCACGTTCGCGTCCATCGTGGTCGACTTCATCGATTCGACCGCCTTCGAGCTGGTCGACGAGGATGCCGTTGACCCCGCCGTCTCCTCGATGTCCACGCAGCTCGTAGCCTCGACGGCGTCCGCCGAGGCGCCCGTCTGCACGCCCATCCAAGAGGCCATCAAGGCGCAGGGCATCGACGACATCACGAGGTGAGTTCCCGCGAGCTTCCGCGCACTCGTTTACGTCGTCGTCATTTCACCCATGGCCGCCCCCGCTTCTATTCGCGCGCCGAGGGGCCGAAAATAGCGCCCGCGCTCGAGAATCCGCCTTCTGCTCGCTCGCCTCATCATAATCCTCGATGAAAAGAGGGCAGAGAGGAGGGGAGGGCGAGGAGTTCAAAGAGCCCCTTTTGGAGCGTCTTTAATCTCGTTGGAAAATTCGAGTGGAATTCGTGGAAAAGTGCTGGAAAAGAACGCGCTTTTTTGGTCGTCTTCGAATTTGGCAGCAAGGAACATGAACGACGATTGTTGACTGCTTGGTTTAAACAAACAGCACGCAGTCATCTTCCATTGCACTCTAATGACTGCACACATTCATCAAATGCAACAAGCACGTGCTTGGACTCAAAAGTAAACAGGAGTTGTTTTGGCCGATTGCCGGGGGTCCCGGCCGCTGCCCACGCGTCCAGAATGGCCGCCCGTCTTTCGCAGCCGGCCGTTCTGCACTCTTGCTGCTCCCGCTTGTCGTTTCCACTCGTGTGCGAACCGTGCGGTCGGAATGTCCGCTTTTGGATCGACCGCGTGCAAACCGGTGCCGAGCTTTCCGTTCGGCCGATTGCCGGGACCGGCGTGATTCGAATTCCCCGTCCTCCTTCTTCTTTCGAAAAGCGGCATGAATCATTCAGAAAGACGGGCGGCTAATTCGTTGAAAGATCGAACCACAACCACCGTTAATCTGCTCGCTGCCTAATCCCCCGCCAGTCTGCGGAGATTAACGAAGAGCGTCGTGATATCAGAATGGAAGAGAGAGCCGAAAATTGCTGCTGGATTGGACTCGGGGGTATTTTGAGGTCGCGTGCACGCCCGCCGCTCAGACGATCGGCGAATTGCACGAGTTGACGTAAACGGGGGACAAAAGGAGACAGAAAAGAGGGCAGGAATGTCAACTCAGAATAAAGAAAAGAAGTAACGAGTGGATTAATCGCTTCGTTTGCAGCCATGCCTCCGTTCAAGCCTTCTTCGCCGTCGTCTACACGCTCATCTTCTGCTTGGGCGTGATCGGCAACGGCGGTGTGGTGGCGGCCGTCGTGCAGAACAAGCGGCTGCGATCCGCTAGAAATATTTTCCTCTTGAATTTGATAGTGACAGATCTTCTGCTCTGCTTCACGGCCATCCCCGTCACTCCTTGGTGAGTTCTGCGGAGAAGGGGCGAACGAACGGCAGTGATTACAGGTACGCGCTCTCAAAGGAGTGGATCTTCGGCTCGGTCATGTGCCGACTGATGCCTCTGAGCACTTCGTGTGCGGTCTTCGTCACCAGGTTCGTCCTTTTGCTCGTTTGACGTCGCCCTTTGCTGCTGACCGCCGAACGAATCGAAGCGGCGGGCAGTTCGCGGAAGAGTCGACGGCCGCTTTCTGGCCGCAAATTAGCCGCAAGTCCCGGCGGACATTCGCGAATCCCGGGAAGTGGTCTTCCGTTTCGAACGCTCACCGCGGCGGGAGCACAGAGAACGCTTTTTCGTAAAGGGCCGAAATTACTCACTTTTTTCGCGTTTCGCACAATTTCCGTCCTTCGGCCCGCAAATAGCCGCCGCTCGAATCTCCCGTCCTCCTTTCAAACACCAGACTTCTCCGGAACTTTGAAAACAAACACCAATTACTTCCCTCTTCTTCTTGCAGCTGGTCCTTGACGATGATTGCCATCGACAAGTGGGTGCACATCATCGACCCAACGAGGGAACCGTTCTCCGTCCGGTTCGCCGCTTTTGCCACGATGCTCATCTGGTTGATCTGCTCGCTGGTCAACATTCCCTACCTGCTCTCCTTCGAGCTGGTGGACGGCAGCTACTACACGGCGGGGATGAAGAACGCGACGCCCTTCTGCGGCCAGTTCTGCGACGAGATCAACTGGCAGGGCGAAATGCGGCGGCTGTACGGCTCCACCGTGATGCTCTTCCAATTCGTGATCCCTCTGGCGATCATCACTTTTTGCTATTGGAAGATCCTCGGCAAGGTGCAGAAAGACGTGAGTGCATCTCCTATCTTTCTGTTCACTCCTTTCCTGCCCGCTTCAGATGATCATCCAGAACGCGGAGTTCTGCCAGTCGCTGACCTCCTCGCAGCGAGTGGACGCCATCAAGCGGTGAGCTTTCTGTCCATGGCATATGAATCATCAGTGAGTTGCAGGAAAAAGCGGGTCAATTTCATTCTGATCGCCATGGTTGCCGCCTTCCTCGCCGGCTGGATGCCCCTGACGGCCGTCAATCTTGCCCGCGACTTCAGTGCGTTCTCCCGTCTTTTGTTCGATCGATTGACCGCTTTGTTCTGCAGAGAAAGAACCCCACTTCATGCGCGTGCAGCCGTACTTGTGGTCGCTGCTGGCCAACGCGATCGCCATGTCCACAGTCGTCTGCAACCCGCTCCTTTTCTTCTGGTTGACGCGCAAGCAGAAGCGGTCGAATTTGGGCGGCATTCTGCACACTTCGGAGATCCTCACGTCGCTCGCCTCGCGCGTCCACTCGCTGAGATCCACCGGCGACTCGCTTCGTCTGGGGTCCACGAGGTTTGTCCAGCTGACCGTTCTTGTGCTCAATGTTCACTTGCAGGATCAAACGACGACCACCGACCAGCGACTCCGAAGGCCACAACTCGAACTCCTCGTCGGTGACTTCAAGACCGCTAATTGTTCACGACCAAACGGCTGAAGCGAACGGACAGGCGAGACACTCGCTGGCCGAAAAGACGAGCAGTCTGTCCACCAACATGCTCTGAGCGCTCTTTCATTAGTACTCCACAAACGGGTCCTCTCTACGATTATTTCTTTTCGAAGCCACCCACTAGTTTTCGCCTTTCGATTGCCCGCTTGTTTGCCCGTCGATCATACCTCCGCATTTCCCTCTTTTCCGTTTGGAACGCGAGTATCCCGCTCATTCGAAGTGCCTGAACAAACGAATAAAAAGAACACGATCAGTTAGTTCATTCGTTGAGCAATCGGTTCACTTTTTGAAGATTCGGTGTCGTTTCGCGAAGATCCGCATTTGGACGAACACGAAGAAGGTGGGCAGAAAGTAGGCGATTCCGATGGCGATCAGCGAGCCGCGCGTCATGTCCGCAGCGAGGGCCGAGTGGAGGGCGAAGGAGCGGTTCGTGAAGCACGCGGCGTAGACGAGGATGCCCGATCCTATGGTCACGTGCAGCCCGACGACCATCCCCTGAATGGACAGCGGTCAGGAGGTCCACCAACGAGAACGAACGTTCAGGACCAAGTAGACAAAAGTAAAAACTTTTTCGAAGGCCGAGAACGTCTTCTGGAGCGAAACGGACGGCGGGAGGGCGGCCGCCGAGTCCTCGTGAGCGATTGGCAGCCCGCCGACCTCCGCGCTGCTCGGCGGCGCCCTCCAGCCGCTCGCCGCCCACTCCTTCGACTCGCGCATCAACTCCAGGTACAGGAGCAGCGGGAACGTGATCCAAATGAAGCAGAAGGAGACCACCGGCACGATCGCAAAGTAGAAGTTCACGTTCGAATGCAGGGGATCGATGGCCGCATACCACACGATGAGCACAATTCCCATCCTACAGAAATGAACGAGTGGAATGAGCGGGAGCACTCACTGGCTGAAGTAAGAGAAAAACCAACACACCAAATAGGTGACGAGCCGATTGTCCGCCTCCAGCACCTCTTCGTGGCTGCCGCCCATTTGTGCGGGAAACGCCGAGTGGACGCTCGTGGGAGTCGGGGCGGGCGACGGCAGCGAGAACTGCACGAAAGGTTGCGACAAAACAAGTGAATTCGATTAGCGTCCGGCCAAACCCACTTGTCCGACGGATCTCCGCGGTTCCCCGTTCACGTTCAGCGCAAACAGCGTGCTTTTCATCTCGGCCGACCAACAAATGAGTTCGTCCACCGACCAAAAGACGGCCGACCGAAAGGAAAGAGGCGAATTTCCGGTCGTTCCCAACAGAGCGGCAGCGTGGAATCGGGGCAAGTGGCCATAAAACTCGGCCGACCGAAAGAAGTCGGAGGCGCCGTAAAAGGACGTCCATTTGGTTTCTTTCTTCCCCAACGACTCGAACTAATCGCTCCTAATGCAATCCTTTTATTTACAACCCTTCGCTGCCGAAGCGAACGAAGATGAACGAGGTAGACTATCACATTATTGTAAATAGACACTGCCGGAAACGACCCAGCTTTCGAAGCCGCACTGAAACGAAGCTGCAGATTACGAGTGATCAATCCGGCTCGTTCACCTCATTGTTGCCCCGCCGTATGCGGAACAGCCCGCCCTCTCCTGAAAAGACGCGATCAACCGCCTTCTGGAAAGAACGAACCCCAGTTGGCGGACCAGCTGTTGGCGACGAGCCAGAAATCGACGCCGTTCTCCGTTCCCCATCCGATCACGCGGACGGCGTGGCCGCCCAGCAGATCGCCAGTTACGTGCTGGTAGATGCCCGAGGAGTACTGAAAGGAAAAATGGATGGAAGAAAAGAAAGCAGTGAATACCTGGTAAAAGTCCTCATAGACGTTGAAGGCGGCAACCACCGGACCTGAACGAATACGAATACGAATTTATTCGGTTCAACCAAGTAAAAGACAATTGCGAGATTATCTAATGGCTTGGTGCGAATACATCGACAGTTCCTTCCATTCGAGCCGGTCCTGGGCGAGTTGTTGCCATTGGGGTCCAAGAGTTATGTCCATGTCCTTGCGCCATCGGTCGGGGGGTCGTCCGGCAGTACGCTTGAGGTCGTACGGCCACCAGAAGGTCGTGCGAGTCGCCCATCTGTTGTCCGCGCGTCTGGCCACGTGTCCGGCCCACGCAAACTTACGTTCCAGTGCGTCCTCGACCGCGTCCTTGAATCGGGTTCGCGCTCGAATGTCCGCACTTGGCACGCGCTCGCGTAGGCTCACTCCGAGGATCCGCCGCTCCATCGCCCGTTGAGTCGTCGTGAGGCTCGTCTGCTCGCTCTTCCGCATCGTCCATGTTTGAGCGCCGTAGTTGAGTGCGGGCAGGATTGTCGAGTTGAAGAGCTGGGCGCGGATCGTGGCGTCGAGCATCTTCTTGAGCACGTCGGCGATGTTCTTGAATCCAAACCACGCGGCCGAGCGTCGTCTCCGGATCTCCCCGTCGATCTCGTGCTCAGGGGTAAGTTGTTGTCCAAGGTAGACGTATTTGTCCACCAGATCGAGGGGTTCTCCGTTGAGCATCACTGGTCCCGTACCGTGCGCGGCTCTGCAGTGACGATTAACCATTACCTGCGTCTTTTTCCGGTTGATCCGGAGTCCAATTCGGGCGCCGGCATCGTCGAGCTCACGCAGCATCCGTTCGGCGGTTCGCGGTCCGGGGGCGAAGAGCACGATGTCGTCTGCGAAGCGGAGGTGGTGAAGTCGCTCGCCGTCGATCGGAATTCCGTAGTCCTCGTTCCAGTCCCAGTCGAGTGTCCGGAAGACGTCTTCGAGGGCGGCCGTGAAGAGCTTCGGGGAGATGGTGTCTCCCTGTCGCACTCCACGTCGCACGGGCACTTCGATCGGGCGGGCGAACAGTTGGAACGTCGTTGAGCAGTCCGTGTTCGTGTTGAGCAGCGTGCGGACGTACTGCGGCGGGATGCCTTGGCGGACGAGGGCGTTGATCACCGCGTTAATTTCCACCGAATCGAACGCCTTCTCGTAGTCCACGAACACGAGGCAGAGCGGCTGCTTCAGCTCGCGGTAGCGCTCGAGGACTTGGTTGATCGTCTGTAGGTGGTCCGCCGTCGAGTATCCGCTTCGGAATCCGGCCTGTTCGCGTGGCTGCTGCTCGTCCAGTTGGCGTGTCATCCGGTTTACAAGCACTTTTGTGAAGAGCTTGTAGACCGTCGGGAGGAGGGCGATCGGGCGGTAGTTGCGGAGATCCTCGAGGTCGCCTTTCTTCGGAAGGATCACGGTGCGGGACGTCTTCCACTGGGGCGGCACGTCCTCTTGGTCCAGGCAGTCGTTGAAGAGATTCACGATTGCCGACACGAGAGTCGGGCCGCCGTTCTTGAGCACCTCGTTGGTGATCCCGTCCGGTCCTGGCGCCTTGTCGTTCTTCAGGCTCTCCACGGCCGCGCGCACTTCGGAGGCGATGATGGGCGGGATTGGCTCGTCTTCGCGGGGGTCGGCAAGAAGTGCGACGTCGACTTTCGATGCGAAGAGATCTGTGTAGAACTCCTTGCATCTCCGGTCGATGTCGGCGCGCGTCGTGAGAGTCGTCCCGTCGTCGGCCTTGAGTGCTCGCATCGTTCCGACTTGCTGCCGGAGTTCGCGCTTGCACTTCTTCAGCGATCGACGGTTGGCGGCCGCTTGGAGGAGCTTCTGGATTCGGAACGTCTCGTGGTCCTCCTGGACTTTGCGGCGGATGCGCTTCGAGAGTTCGACAAGTTCCTCCGGATTTGAGTCGTAGTTGAGCTCCCGTCTCCGCTTGAGCAGTTGGTGGGTCTCCTCCGTCAGGCGCGACGGCTTCTTTGGCTTCGGCACCTTCGCGATTTCGACGCATGTCTGCAGTCGTTCCTGGAACTGATTGAACTTACCCTCGAGGGGGCCGTTCAAGTTCCAGTCGCGCGAGTTGATGGCGCGCTCGAGAAGGGCCGAGTTGAAGGTGCTTGCCTTCTGGACGTGCTTCTTGCGCCGGAAGATCATCGGGAGGCTCAGCGTGAAGCGCACGGGGCGATGGTCGGATCCGAACTTGAGGCGGTCGATGACGTCGTATCGTCGGACGAGGCGGCGGTCCGAGATCAACCCAAAATCGATCTCGTGCCGCGTTTGTCCGTTGATTGATCGGTACGTCCATCGTTGCGCGTCGCTCTTTTGGAAGAGGGAGTTGATAATGAAGAGCTTCTCGCCTTCCGCGAAGTCCGCCATCATCTCTCCGAGCGGCGTCCAGTCGGGTCCGGTGAATGGGCCCATGTAGCGCTCGATCGTCCGCGGTCCGAGTTGGGCGTTGAAGTCGCCGATCACCATCTTGTGCGTGGCCGGCTGGTTCAGGGCGTCGTGGACATCATCGTAGAACTTCTCGTGGTCCTCCAGCGTGTATTTGGGTCCGGAGTGAGGGGCATACACTTGGACGATGAGGAGCGTCTTCTTCGGCGAGAGTTGGAGCTTGAGGGTCCCGACCCGCGCCGAGATGATCTTGACTTTGTCGATTTGGGGCACCAGTCGCCGGTTGACGATGAATCCGACGCCGCCGACCTTCTGTGGCCCAACGCCCGCGCCGATGATGATCTCGTCTCCGGTTTCGGTCCATTCGGTTTGGGATGCGGTGGCGGCTCGGGTCTCGCTCAGGCCAATGACGTCGTACTTGAATCGATGGAGGCCGTGGAGCTCGTTCATGAACAGGTCCTTGGCGGGCGCGTTTGGCAGTCCGGTGTGTAGGTTGAATGTCAGGATGTGCAGTTGGGCCTGGGCGCTCCGGGGGTGAGGACGATTTTGTTCTGCAGGTCCCTTCGGGGCTCGTTTCGTCCGAGTGCCCAGCGAACGTCGTTGCCCGTCTACGTCCGTGAGACCCTCTGTTTGTTGAGTCGTAGCCGGAGTTTGATTAAAGTCCAATTGCGGGGGGCTGGCCCTGGATCAGACCGGACTCAGTTTAACGTCATAACCGGGACGGCACCGGACCTGAACGAAGGGGAGAATGTTGTATGCTTCGAATCGAAGAGAACGAACCGTTGGTCATGATTTCGGTCATGACGGCGGCGTTCTGCTGATTGAACTCGCGGTACGCACGGCCTTTCTTTTTGTCCTTCGCGTAGGTGGCCGTTTTGTACGAGCGCTGGCACGTCTTCGAGCAGGCGGTCGCTGAGGGGGCACTCGAAGCATAAGGAGAGACCGGGTACGGTTTGCAGCCGCCGCCGCCGAAATCGCCGCCGCTCACGATCCCCACGCTATCGAACCACGAGAACACTTCGGTGGGCCAGCCGCCGTTGCACCTGCAAACCACACGCTTGACGTTTCTTCGTTTGTTGGAGCCGACGAACCCGTTGGCGTCCGCTCGGCACGTGGAGCAGCAGGAGACGACGTCCCACGCGGAGATCGGCGGCTTTGCGGTTCCGTTGAAGCGAATGCAGCGGCGGTCTTGAATGACGGAGACGGTCGAGACCTGCAACCTGCATTGAACACGGCCTTCTGAAAGTGAGATGAACCGCGTAGCACGAGCCGCACTGGCTTTGATCGGGGATTCGGTTGATGACCGGCGCGCACTTCGTCCACTTCTTGCGGGCGTCGAAGGAAGTCGGCAGGGTGGCCGAGACGGGCGGATTGGCGCCGGGAGCGGCCGCTCGTTTGTTCCGGTTGGTGGGCGAGCCGACGGCCAGCCCGAGGAAGCTCTTCAGTTCGGTCCGAGTGCGGTTCTCGAACCGATCGTATCGGCGGGCCTTCAACACACAAATAAAAGAAGGAGAGAAGCCGGCTACTCACCATGAACGTCCGGTTCATTCCTCGGTTGATTGCGGCAACCATCCCCTCGCCGAGGTGAGGCCGCGGCTTCCCGTCGGCTCCCAACGACGGCGGCTGCGAGCTGGCGGTGGTCGTCGGGATCGGCTTGTTCGTGGATTGCGCACGAACCGCCGTCACAAGGACGAGAAGGGCGGAGAGGAGCTGGATGGCCGCCATTCGCCTTTCCGCTGGGTGGGATGAAGTGGAGTCCGGTGGTCAATTACCGCCTTTTATACCCGCCGGCCGCGATCAGACGAGCGTTCCGCGAATCCGCCGGCGATCATCCCTTCGGTTTATCGAATGCAGGGGATTTGGCTCCGGCTGGCGCGTGTTTCGAGTTCCGCCTTCGCTTTCCGCCCTCCCGTTGGTTCGAACGGGAGCGATCGGACAGCCAAGCGATCAAAAATCTCCCGCCCTCCGAACGACAACAAGCGGACGATACGGTCGACTGGAAATCAGTTCCGGCTTGAAAAAAATCTCTTCCGGGCAGACAGAGGAGTTCGGATTCAATTAGCGGCCGGTTATTTGTGGTCTTTCCGCTTACTCACGTGGATTCGAGTGGACTACAATCCGCCACCGTGTTTTCGTCTCTCCGAAGTCTCCGGACGACAGCCGGCTGGTCGGTTTTTGAACTCGGCGGTTGCGAAAGACGGCCGGTGGCTCTTGCACCTGCTCGCACAAGGGACGGCCGCAATTCAATCAACACGACCCTCGACCACGTACTTTCGGGTAGGACGGACGGCGGAAAGGCCGTGGATTCTCGGATTTGGCCGCTGCACTTCCACTTCCTCCCTTCTGCCCACTTCCTTGTCCACTTCCACATAGGCGCGCGTGTATTCGGCACCACACACCTTCTTCTTTCGTTCAAGATGGAATCCGCGCTGGACCCCGTGGAACTCGACCGATTGGCCCAATTGTCGTTCGGACTGGCCATCTTGAGCTTCTTGTTCGGCCTCGCGTCCATCCTCGTCATCCAACGCTACACGACGAAGTTGATGGAAGACTACCGGCCGTACCTGCTGAACATCACGATCACAACTCTTTTGAGCGACCTGGCCGTAACGATTGTTTCGAGGCCGGTGAACATGCTGCCGGTGAAGGGTCTCTGCGCTGTAGGCTCCTTGAGTCCCGTTCTCGTTCCTCGCTTCGGTGTGGACCGCTCGTTCGTGATCATCGGGGTTCGTTCGAGCGGGAAGGAGCCATGGATGATCGGAGCTTGCAGACACTCCAAGTCTTCCTCACGATCCAGTCGATCACCGCTCTCGCCGTCGCCTCGTTTCATCGCTTTCTTTCGATCCGCCGCACGTTCAAACAGCAGGCAGCCGCGAACTCGAAGCTCGTCCTCGGCGGGATGCTCTTCTTTCAGTTCGGTTTGCCGTTGATCGAAGCCATTCCGTGCGCGTGGATCACTCCGCGCCCGCCGAAAATCACCGAGTTCAACCAGCGAGTGGGTTTCTCTTGCTTCTTCGTTCACTTTCATCTCCCAGCAGATGTACCCGGAAATAACGAACCGAACGCTCGCTCATCCCTGCTCGTTCGTGTCCAACGACCCCGAGGAGGCCAAGCGGGAGTCGTTGTACACGACGCCCTTCGCTCTGCACATCGTCTTCTGCACGCTGATCGCAGTCGTGCTGCTCGTCCTTTCGTGGCGCAAAGTGAGGCAAATGCGGATCGAACGCGTGATCTCAACGAAGACGAAACACCTCCAACGGCAACTCTTGATCGCCCTCACGATCCAAGTATTCCTACCGCTGTTTGCTTCCCTTTACACTCATCTGATTGCAGACCTTTGCTCCGAACTTCCTCTATCTGTGCATGTACGGTTTGAGTGCGGCGAGCATGGAGATGGAGAACGGAGTGTTGTCGAGTGAGTTCGGGGAAGAAGAAGAGTGTAACGGTCGACTGTTGCAGCAATGATGTCGGACTTGGCGCTCTCGATGGCCTCCGTCCACTCGATGGTCAACTTCTGCATCCTGTTGGGCACGATCCCCGCCTACCGCAAGGGACTCGCGGACGACTTCCACTTCTATTGCCGCCGCGGGAAGGGCCGCTCGAACAGTCGGGTGATCGCCACCACCTCCTTCCACCCGATCTTCTCGCGAGTGGCCAGTCCGCGGCATTGATCTCTCCCGATTGTTCCGCTTGTTGTGATCTCAACTGTTGACCGAGGAACGCCCGAAAATAGCCGCCGTGTTTTGATTCGAGGCGGCGGGGGATTGCCGGAGTGCCGCTTTTAGCCGCCCGGCGGGAGGCCGTTCGACTCGAAAAGAACCGTCTTTCTTCTCTGATCGCACTGAAGAGTTCGGTTTCTCTACAGAACTCGATCGGCGACCATTCGTGTGATCACTGAAGTGCGGAGTGTGGTGGACGAAACAAACCGCTCGAATCAGACGGCTATTTTTGGCAGGTCGCGTGTTGTTTGGTGTGCGGCCAAACTTCCGCCTTCTGTTTTTAATTTGAACCGACTGACCGACTGACGAGTGCACTCGTTCTATTCCCGTCCTTCCGTTTGGTAGTCGACGTGCATTCCGCTCGATCAATCGGGGTCGATTGGCTTCTTTTCGGCAGTGTAAATAAGCCGTCGTTCCCACTCGTCATTCGTGAGCTTTCGCGAGAAAACAAGCAGAAAGATTGGAGTCCTCGGATCTGAAACACCTGCCGTCGTCATGGATCAGAGGGGGATGTGCCTTGAGCGAAGAGCAATGAACACTCCGCACACCCGAAATAACCGGCGACCGTTCGGCGATCTGATCTTCGCGAGTTGTTGACGAAATGAGAACGCGCGTTCTCGTCGCACGATTGATGGATGGCGGACGGGATGAAAAACGACGCGGAAGTTCGTTCTTTTTGTCAACAATCGCGGACAGAAGTCGGGAGGAAGCGCGACGAGGAAGAAGTGATGACTAGACGGACGGTCTGCACTCCACACATCGTCCTTTCGGTCTACGATACACGCTCGTCCTGCCGAAAGGAAAGAAGGTTGTTTGTGATGGATTGCCGTTTGTTCTCCGCTTCTTCTGCTCGACGGAAAGCAGCACGACTTTTGGAAGTCGGAAGTGCAATCGGTCCACCTCTGCAAAGAAACTTCCGCCGCTTCGACGGGCGAACGGCGACGGGGCGTACTCTGAACAGACAGCGAGTTCTCGTTTGACAAGCCTGCGATTCTTAAAGAACGAGTGCCCGTCTGATCGGAAGGAATCTTCGTCAAGCGAATGCACAGACGTTCTCGATCTTCCCACCACTCGTCGAACCCAACGGCGAAGATCGTAGCCGATCGGCGGTGCGAACGTCGCCCCAAATCACCCGCCGCGTTCATCAACCGAGCGCTCCCGTCTTGCTCCCAGGTGACCGATTGCGTACTTGTGCGCCGAGTTCAGTGTGCTTCCATCCTCCACAGCACGTTTTTCGGAACAGAAGCTGTATTTGGCTCCACTCTCCACTAATTGCAAAACAAACCGGTGTATTCAAAAGCAAGAAATCATCTAGCGGTGAGCCGAAACGAGCCGAAAGCAAAAGCAACAATGGGTACGTGACTAACGGCAATCTCTTCATGCTTTCTTGAAGTTCTCTCGCTCTTGTCTATACTGTACACCCACCGTTGTTTTATTTCGATCGGTTGGCAGCCGAAAGAGAAGCTTGTGCAGCCTTGATCTCTGGTTCTGCGTGCATTTCTTATTTGTCGGCATTTGGAACAAAGATTTCTTGTTTCGAGGCTTCTGTTTTAAAAGAAGGCAAAACCTTCTGGCATTAAACTCGGAATCGCTTCCTTTCAGTCGATGCAAAGCCCGTGGAAGAATTCAAGTGTGTCGTTTATTTAAACGAGATGAGTGCAACAATTGAACAAATGCAGGAGTAGTTTAAAGCCAACGTGAGGGACCGCCAAATGGAGACGACATTTCATTTCGAAACGAACGAATGGGAGTGGGTGAAATGCGGTCAATTTGACGTCGTCCGAATGAATTCGAAGAGAACAGGTGGGAGGGAGGGCGGGAACGTTGGATATGTACAGACAGGGGAGCTACGGGGTAGTCGAACGGCCGAACGGGGAAGCGGGAGAGGAATGAGTTCTTACGAGTAGCGAATAGACCGTCGAATTGCAGTTTGTGGGCGAAGTGCGGAGATTAGACGAACGAAGCCTGCTGCTCCTTGACGGCGAACTCGTCGTTCTGCGCCTCGTTCTGGAGCGCCTTCGGGGGCGGGGGCGGCGCGTGGAAGGGGAAGACCGGCGGCGGGGGCGGGATCTTCGAGCGGATCTCCTCGGGCAGGGAAAGGAGCAGGTCGCGGATCTTCTGGTTGCGCTCCATCGGGTGCAGCTTGCGGTTGGCGAAGAGGTCGTCGATTTGGTCACGAGTCTGAAGAGAGAGGAGTAAAGAAACGTCCACTCGTGCTCCAGCACTCACCTCTTCGGGCACGGCCTCGAATCCGGGCAGGACCGGGCGCAGCAGGCGGCGCTCCTCGCGGGGCAGCGAGTGCACGAACTCGTCGACCTTCTGGTGGCGGGCGTCCCACTCCAACGAGAAGTCCTGCATGATCTTGCGGACGCGCTGGAGGGTCTCGGGCGAAAGGCGCTCGAAGTTGGGCGGGAGCGGCAGGCGGTCGAGTTGGTCCTTGGGGACCAAGCGGAGGATGCGGTCGATCTGCTGCTTCTTCTCGCGCACCGACAGGGCGGGGTTCTCATGGACGGCCATCAGCTGCTTGAAGATCGAGGGCGAGAGGACGGCCTCGAATCCGGGCGGCGGCTGAAACGAGCGGAATGAACGATCGTCCTCCGTGCACGAAGAACTCACCCGAGGCGGCAGGAAGTCCGCTCCGGCGGGTGGGAACGGCGGCGGCGGGATTCCGAAGCCGCGGGGGCCCATTGGCGGGAAGTGCGGGGCGGGCGGGTGGACGAGTCGCTGCTGCTCTTCGGGCAGCTGCTTGATCAACTCGTGCACTCGCGTCTGTCGCTCCCGCCAGCCGATCGACCGGTCGACGTGCAGGGCGCGGAAGGGCTCTTGGGCGTCGAAGGGCAGGCGGGCGAGGCCGGGCGGCAGCGGGAGCTTCTCGAGGATCTCTCGCGGCAGCTCGTCGAACACCGACTCGATTCGATCCCGGCGCTCGTCGAAGCTCAGCGATCGGTCGTCGTGGGCGGCGATCAGCTTCGCCTTCGCGTCCTCGGGCAGGAGTTCCTCAAAGCCGGCCGGAAAGTAGCCGGGTTGGGGCGGCGGGGCGCCGAAGAGGCCGTCGTTGAGGGCCGGCCGGGCGGAAGCGAATGTTCCGCAGAGGGCGACGAGCAGAATGAAGTGCATGATTTCACTGGTTGTTCGGAAGACTGAATTGAAGTGATGGGAGGAGAAGGCAGTAGATGTGAATCGAAAGTTGATTTTTCGTCCGCTTCTTTCGCCCGTTTTATAGCGCGAGGATCCGCGAAGCAGTGGGCGGGACGGACGGGCGCGCGGGGGGCGGCCGATCGGAGGGGCGGGGCGAACGACCGCCGAGGAGTGGCGGGTAGTTTGTGCGTTCGCTCTCGCACTCGAAGCTCCACTGTGCACTCGGTGGGGCGCCGTTGGACGCCTCGAGGACACGACTCGCCATCCTCGCGGACGAATTCGGAACTCCGCACCCCAGCGGGCGGCAGACGATCCGAACGCCCAAAAATCACCCAGTTGCTTCGAAAATCATCCGCACAGCGTGCGCCCGACGAATTTAGACGCCGACTGTTCCATCAAAGAAGACGGCAGAAGGACTGAGTGGAGTGCACTGCTTGAAGGCTCAACGAACAAACTTTCTGCTCACAAGTCCAAAACGAGTTCTTCTGAACGCCGTTGTTTCGAAAGAGATCAACGAGATTCATCTGCAATCAGCAATCAGTCCAT
This sequence comes from Aphelenchoides fujianensis, assembly GCA_024699865.1. Taxonomy (NCBI): domain Eukaryota; kingdom Metazoa; phylum Nematoda; class Chromadorea; order Rhabditida; family Aphelenchoididae; genus Aphelenchoides; species Aphelenchoides fujianensis. The sequence goes on along the minus strand of JAMPIO010000047.1, from coordinate 655,826 downwards.
CGGTCGGCCGGCTGCACGTGCGGGTTGCAAAATTCGAGTGTAGTCTCCACTAATTCGTTCGCAGAAGAAGTGGCAGGAGCCAATTGTTCGGTGGGGTGATGAAATCGGGCATCGACCAGACCGCCGCCTTTCGTTGCGGCGAGTTGATCGATCGTTTCGCTCATTCCGCACAACAAGCAGCCGCACGAACAGTCCGCCGAAAGCGGGTCACCGGCAGCCGCGCCGTTCTTTTCGTCACGTGCGGGCGGAAGTCGACGAAGAGGAGCGCGAAGAAAGAAGTGACTTTTGAAGATCGCCTTCTTTTTCGGGCTTCTTTCAAAGTCCACTGCCGCGATCTCGGTTGATCGATCGAGCGTCCAATTGGGGCGATGGATTCCGCGCCCTTCGCACGTGAACGCTCGTTCCCCAACGGGCATCGATTGACGAAATCCGACCGTTTGGTCGCCTCCAATTAGCGGCGGCTATTTTCGGCTGCGAGCTTCCGTTTGAGTGAACCGGCCGTCTATTTCGGTCGGCAGGACGGCCGTCGTCTTGCTCTCGCTCCACTCGACTCTTTTGATCTCCTCTTTCTTGACACTCGTGTGCAACGGAGAAGGAGTTCTCAACGAACAAATCACGAGTGATTTACGGAGAACACGAGGAATCGACAGCAATCGGCGGGTGTAACGAGAAGCATGAGGAAATCTCCACTCGCTCGCACTCAACGTTAAATGAAGGCGGTTTCTTCACCTCACTCGTCTTCCTCCTTCTTCTTCGCATTACTGTAATGATGATTCTTGATACGCGGAAGGAATTCCGCATTTCTCGAATGTTTGTCGGGCTTGTTTGTTCGTTTGCTCATTGGTGTGCTCATGAGTTTGCCGGCGGCACGCCCGAGTTTTGAACTTCGAGCCGCCTGCCGCCGGCGGGGTGGTTTTGGATCTTCGAGCGGGCGATTTGTTTCGTCGGTGATCGGGCGGGCGTGTTTACACGAATGGCGGAACTAATTGAAGATTTTTAATCGTTGATTCGCCCACCCGCTCCTCTCGCTCCTTCTTCCGTGTTGTGCGAAAAGAGCGCACTTGTCCCGCCGAATGATCGAGAACTCGCGCGCGTCTTCCCGCCGCCGGCCGGTCGGCCGCCTGCTCGTGTACGCGGCTTGATCGCGATCTCTTGCAAACCGTTCGGCTGACCGCGGGGTCGCCCCGAGGGAGCGAGTGGACGAACGAGCGGCTGGTGGCCAACTGAGCAAAGCGACGGGTACGAAGCGGAGTGCAGAAGGCCGCGGATTGCACTCTTCCCTTCCTTTTTTGGGTTGTTTGCATTTCGATGACGACGGAATGAACACAACCCGAATACAAGAGGGCGAACGAAAGAAAAGAAAAGAAACTTCGAAACAATAAATCCTTTCTCCTCATTTGTTCTTTTGATCGCCGAGCGGCCGGTCGGCATGCGACCGAAGGACGTGCGCCAACCGCTGGCCGACGGCTACGGCAGCAGCGCGACGTCGTTGGGCTCGAGCTTCACGGACATCGAGGAGATCGTTCAAGGTGAGTGCTTCCGTTCCATCGATCTCTTTCATTTCTTGCAGAATCGAAGGCTGAAGTGGCCGTCGGGCAGGAGCGGGACGTCGCTCAAGTCAAACACCTGCGCGAGGTGCTCGACCGGCAGCTCGCGGAGTACAGGACCCTCCGGATGGAAGTGGAGGGATTGGAGGCCGAGCAGAACGAGTTGAAAGAGCGGTACGTTCACCCGCTCGACCAATCGAAAGGAGTGCGCTTGCAGCTCGAAGGAAGCGGACCGCAATCTGGCGGCGGTGTGGGACGAGGCGCAGGAGGCGATCAAAAAGGACGCCCTCTTCCGGCAGGCCTTCGAGAAGCTCATGTCCAAGGAGGATCCCTCAATTAAACGGACCGCCCACTATCTCCGCAATTCGGTGCCCGTCCGCGAGGAGCTCTTCGAGACGCTCTACGTGACCGGCCGCACCGAGAAGCACGCCGTCGAGGTGAGTTTCTTCTGCTTCCTCTACTCATGCGGTCGTTCAGAACGCCCTCGACCTGGAAGTGGACTATCGCCGTCGAATGCGCAAAATGCTGCCCACCCGCTCGCTCCTCGTGGACAAAACGCGCGACCTCCGTCATCAATTCGACCGCCTGCAGGCCCAAAAGAAGGCGCTCTACGACGAGCTGCTGGAGTCGCTGGAGGAGGTCGAGCAGATCGACTCGCAACTTTGCCTCTTCTCCCTCGCCTCGATGTCCAATCGGAAGGAGTGAGTGAGTGGGTGTTCGAATAAACGGTTTGAATCGAGCAATGCGGAAGGTGGAGGATTAGAGCGAGTGAGCGTGTGGGTGACTCACGAGAACACGCGTGTTCCCCCGTCCCAAGTGTTCTTTGCGAGGCGAGCGGATTGCGAAGGCGGCGAACAAAAGGAGCCGCCCGATCGGCCGTCGGGTCAATTCGCGAGCGCCAAGACGAACCGTTCGATCTCCACACTCCGAAAGTCAGGTACCCGCGAGCAACGAAACAAACGGAAGATCCTTTCATTGATGGTATTCTTGTGCGGGGGATTGTGTTCTCTAGTGAAGCGAACATCTTCGGCTTGATTCCTCGAACTTTCGAGTCGAACGAACGTCCTTCCGTCGAGGGCCAATTACTCGCCGTTAGTTGGAGCCAATCGCCTCCGGAAGGCTCGTGACTTCTTTGAAAGCAGGAGGGCGCGTGCGTGACCTTCCGATGTTCTCGAGATCGAAAGAAATTTCTTTCGGCAATCACCCGCATACCGTACGCTCTGCAAAGAACGCCGGCGAGTGTCGACTTTCGAAAAGCGAGACGACACGCGAACGGGAGCAGACGAGTGTTCTTTGAAGGTCTCGGCTTGTCAAATCGATTTGCAGAAGAGCGATGAGTTCAACTGCTTCGAATGTCCGCAACCGTCCATCACACGGACGTTCTTTCGGTTGTCGTCGCCTCTCGGTGGGCACTTGTACCGCCGGCGTCCGCATCGATCGAAGAGCAGTCGGAAAGAAGTCGAAAATAGACGAACAGCACCCGACGATGCCGCCCTTCATAATCGACAGGCGGACGGGTGTAAAGCGGAAAGACGGGAGTCCCCCGCGCTCCGCCGTTCTCCGCACGTACTCGGAATCACCCGCCCGCCCGACGGCTGCACGCCCCGGGCGGGGATCCGCTGCAGCCGAACGGGCATTTCGATTTGTTTGTCGATTAATCAACCCGAGCAGCCGCCTACTTCCCGCACCTTTCAACAGTACGAATGTCGCCGAATGCACGTTGTTGCTCGTCCAAAAGTCAACTCGAACCTTCAAAAACAATCTTTCTGCTCGTGCTCCTGTTCGAAGGGCCGAGTAAACAACGACGAAAAGAGAAGGCTGGGCGTCACAACAATCCAAGCATTAGAATTACGGTACGATCAGCCAGGCCGAGCATTCTTTCGGACAACTGAGGATCAACGGCACAAGAGAAAAGGGCGTGGATTGCAAGCGAGCAGGTGAACGAAAGAGACGTTAGAAAGCGATCAATTTGAATGATTAGACGTGAAGCTGCGTGTGCTTGTTGATCTCATCCAGCAATGTAACCATTGATTTCAACCGTCGAGAGTAAAAAGCCATTCGTTTCTGGGCGTACGGTGGCCCGTTCACTCGATACTCCCGGGTCGAAAACTCGCCGTTTGGCCTTCCGTTTCAGTTCTTGCCGCCTTGTTTCCAGTGGCCAGAGATTCGTTTCGCTTCGATTTTTCGTAGATTTGATTAACGAAATGCGGTCGGCTGTTCGTCTGCTCAAGCAGAAGCCGGCGATCGTCCAGCGACGGCGATTCGCGGAGGTCGCGCCCTCGTCCGAACTCCTCCATTCGTCCACCATTCGGCCGGAGATCCTGCAGTGAGTTCTCTCCTTCGTTTCAAGTATTCTTTTGTGTTCGTTGATTCAGGGAAGGAGTGGACGCGGATCTTCAGTCCACGCTGCGCCGCTTCAAGCCCGACCGCTTCCTCCAGATGGACGAAATGTTCAAAGCGGGCATTTGGCACGGGCACAAGGTTCTTCTGCTCCCACTCTTCCTTCTTTGATTGTTCGCCGTTCAGGTCGGAACGTTGAACGAGAACATGAAGTGGGCGCTGTACGGGGAGCGCATGGGCACGTGCATCTTCGACCTGGACATCACGAAGAAGTACATGAGCCGCGCACTGGAGTTCCTCGCTGGGGTCACGTTCAAGGGCGGAATGGTGCTGTTCGTCTCGACCAATCGGTAACCCTCGCACTTCTTTACTTTCGTCAATCCTTCTTTGCAGCCAAACAATGCATCTGATCGAGCGGAAGGCGGCGGAGGTCGGCGAATACGCGCACACTCGCAAGTGGGAGCCCGGAACGCTCACGAACATCAAGCAGCTCTTTAACGCGCCCCTCCGACTGCCCGACGTCGTCATCTTCCTCTCCACCCTCTCCTCCACCCTCGAAAAGCATCCGGCGATCATCGAGGCCGCGAAAATGACCATTCCGACCATCGGGATCGTCGACTCCAATTCGGGTACCCCCTCGCTTGTGTTACCTTCTGTCCACCTCCAATCGATTGCAGAACCGAATTACATCACGTACCCGATCCCGGGCGACGACGACTCCGTGCGCGCCGTCGAGTTCTACATGAACGCCTTCGTGCAGACCATCCGCTTCGGAAAGAAGGCGCGAGAAGCGGCGTCCGCCGGCTCGTCCTGATTCCTTCCAATTCTTTTCGTTTCGATTGTTGTTTAGGTCCTCGTTGAGTTGTTTTGATCGGCAATAAAATTCCGTTTATTCAATCCGAATATCTGTCAGCAAACAACAACCATTCGAAGGCCAGTGGAGTGTGGAGCAGTGGGAAGGGAGGAGTGTGAGCCAAAGCCCCGCGTTCACTCCTCGTACTTCAGGTCGACCGGGAACGTGCAGCCGGGGTTGGCGATCACGACCGAGGCCGCCCACGTGCCGCACTTGACGCACTCGGCCGTCGACTTCCCGCGGATCATTTGAGCGAAGAAGCCGCCGCAGAACGCGTCGCCCGCCCCGTTCGTGTCGAGAACCTTTGCGGGATCGAGCGGCGGCACGGGGAACTCCTCCACCTTCCCGTCTTTAATCACGACCACCGGATCGGGGCCTTGGTGAGGACGACCGTCCGGGAGCGTTGTTTGTTCACCTGAAAGCGAGCAGTTGCATGAAGGACGGCGGTCACCCACCTTCTCCAAGGTGGCGAGTCGCTTGGCGATCTCCACGACGTCCTTCGTGTCCCACTCGTGTGCTTGGGCGTACGCCTCGACCTCCTGCTCGTTAGCGAAGAGGAGGTCCACGTACGGGAGAATTTTGTCCAGCCGCTCCTTGAAGATCAGCGAGATGAAGGGCGCCGAGAGGTTCAACGAGAAGAGTTTGTTCTCCGCCGCCGCATGCTCGGCCACGTGCAGGATGCCGTCCGGACAGACCGTGATGAAGAACCCCTGCAATCAAACAAACAAAAAGATTCTTCCGAAAGAGGAGGAGAACTCACGGAAACGGCGAAGAATTGAGCGTTCTTGATGAGTTTTTGGTTCTCCGGCTTGAGCAAATGGTCGATCGTGAAGGTGTTTGCAGCAGCGAGATCGGCGACCAGCGAGCTGAAGAACGGATGAACGAGCAAACAATGAGAGCACTCACCGATGGTGGTCCTTGATGAGGGCCGCGCACGTGCCCGTCTTGACCGTCTCGTTCACTTGATATTGGACGTTGACGCCCGCTTCCGTCGACTTCTCCCGCAGAATTCGCCCGTACTCGTCGTTGCCGACGCCGCCAAAGAAGATGCTCCGGTTCGGCTGCCCGATGATCCACTGGAACGAGCAAGCAACGAGTGAAGGGAAAAAGGAAGAGAACTCACTTGGAAGACTCGAAGAACGTTCTGGTTCGCACCGCCCGGCGTGTAGCTCACTTTGTAGTTCTGGACGATCTCGTCGAATCTGAAGGCGAGCGGTAAGTTGCAGGAGGGAAACGAGAACGGACAGTGGGAGGTGCTTCTCGTCGGCGAGAATCGCGTCGTTTTGCTTCAGCCCGTACTTCTCCAACAACTCTTGCCCGACATCCGCCTCGATGTCCAGCAGCGGGTTGCACATGCCGATGATAACGCCCTCGGGGATCGAGTCGCCGGACGCCATCCTTCTTTCGAGCACTTCTGGAAGCACACAAAGGATGGCGTGTTTGCACGAATGATCCACGTCGAGCTCGAAACAAGCGAGTGAGTGGGCGACCACGTCGTGCCACGCATTTGAAGCGGTAAGCGATACGATCTGCGAGCGGAAAGAACAGCTCGGAGGCGAGAACGGCGATTTGCACATTCATTTCAAGGGAAATCCGAACGGAACGCACAGAAACAAAAGGTCAACCCACCAGTCCGCACTCATGAAACGAAGCAGAAAGTGGGGGGCAGACGGGCGAGTGGGACGATCATATCATTTCGATTAGCGGCCGCCCGACCGTCTGGACGACGAGCGCCGTTTGTTTGCCGTCGATCTTCCGCTCACTCCCGCCCGCAGCAACGGTTCGCTTCCGACTGGCGGGTTCGATCGAAAAGCGAGCGGAGTGATCGAAAAGATCGCGTGTTTTCGATTCGAGCGCGAGTTCGAAGAGCAACGAGCGAAGTTCGTGGGCGGTCAATCCCTGCACGGCGTTGTAACAAAGGGGTGGAAAGGGACGATTTCGACTGCTGCTCGCTCGATCGAGTGATCACCGTCATCTAATAGTCGAAGAGGAGCTTCAATCACTACGATAATCAACCACCTACCCGCTGTTGTCTGCGGAATGCCATACACGCCGCCCTCTCCGGTTTTCCACTCGAATTACCGCCGCGAGGTCGAGCGGTCGGAAAAGCGCGTTCGAATTGGCGGCGGGCGGCGAGCGCATGGGGCGTCGGAAGCCGAGCGAGCGGACGCCGCAGCGAGGAGAGCGAGCGGGGGGAGCGGGCGGTTCGTGCGGGTGGGCAGTGGGGCGAGGAAACGCGAGAGCCCCCTTTCGCAATTCGCGGTCGAACGGGGCGAGTTGGAGTGTTGGCGCTGCAAAATCCGTCCGCTAACTCGTTGATCGCAAAAAATTGAAGACTTTCCAACTGATTTCTTGTCCGATTCGCCTCGAACGCGTGGAGAAGTTTTCCGTGAACTTTGTTCTCCTTGTTGCTGTTTTTCCCACTTCCCAGTGGTTGTCTTGGTTGGCGGATTGATTCACAAAGCTGCCACTCTCTTCCCCAAGCAACTCTCCACTCTTACCTAGCGTTCATATACTCTCTTTTTACTACAATGCTTTTCTTTTTCTTGGCGTGTTCGCTTGTGAAGCTTCCTATTGATTCTTCCGCTTTCGTTGCAGAACTCCCATTTCGATTCAAGATGGCGGACACTTCGGCAAACGAGATGGAAGTGACGGCGCAGGAGGAGACGACCGCCGAACCCAAGAGCCAGCCGGCCGCCGACTCGGGAATCGTGGACGGCGGGGAGGTGCGCGCGGAGTCCCCACCGACGGCCACCGAGAACGCGCCGCCCGCCGCCGTGTTCGCCGAACCGAACGCCCCAGCCCAGAAGAAGGAGGTGAGTGTGCCGGCTTCTCGTCGTGTTGATCGACGGTCGTTTTGCAGGAGGAGGCCGGCCAGCAGCAATTCCTCCCGACCCGCCAGTACTTGGACCAAACCGTCGTGCCGATCCTCCTGCTCGGTCTGGGCGCCGTCGCCAAGGAACGACCGGCCGATCCGATCGAATTCTTGGCCAATTACCTGCTCCGCGAGAAGGGCCGCTTCGCGAACAACTGAGCCGATCGCCCGCCGCGTTGCTCGTGAAGCGAAAGAAGTCGGGCGCCTCTTCTTTCTGTTGTTCCTTCCATTTCGTTTGTGTTGCTGATCGACGTTCGTTCATTCTCGTGATTGTTCTTCCAAAACTCATTTTGTTTCATTGCCGATGAAAGTGCGAATAAATCCTCAACGGACCGCCCACCTGTCTCCTTCCATCGATTGACGTGGTTTGAGACCACCGCAATTATCTGAGTGCATCTCTCACTTCTTTCCTGACCGGCGTTCAGGGAACTTTGAGAAGCCGAGATGGTGAAGCTGTTCGTCGGGAACCTCGCGGAGGGCATCGATTCGCACCGCCTGCGGAACCTCTTCCTCCAGTACGTGCAAGTCCAAGAGTGCGACGTGCTGAAGAACTTCGCCTTCGTCGTGAGTCTCCCTTGTTTTCGTTTGTTAGATGCCCTCATTCGCTTGCAGCACGTGATTTCCGACGACGATGCGCAGATCGTGATCGACAAGCTGGACAAGTACAACCTGGAGGGGCGCGAGATTCACATCGAGCGCTCCACCTCCCGCCTACGCAAGGAGCCCGGCATGAGCGACAAGTGCTTCACGTGCGGCGCCCACGACCACAAGACGCCCAACTGCCCGCAGGAGCAGGGCCGCAAGAAGAAGCGGGGGTAGGCGGCTGTCTCGACTGCTTGCAAGCGCTGCTTTTAGGCTGGACATGGACGAGAGGCCGGACGGGAAGAAGCCGGCCGTCCTGCCCACAATCAATCTGGCCGGCGGCGGCGTGATGGGCGCACCGGCCATCAACTGGGGCTGCAAGGTGGGCGGCGGCAGCGATGGGGATCCCGAGCTCCCGTGCCCGACCAATCCGTGAGTTCCCTTTCGCTTCTTGTTTTCTTACGAGTGTTGAAGGGAACTGCGCACGCTGTACGACCAGTACCTGGAGTCGCGCACTCGCTACTTCTACTACCGCGAGCGCCTCTCCAAGGAGCTCTCGCTGCAGCCGCAGGCCGCCCAGCCGATGCACGTGGGCCGCATCGACATGACGCGGGCGCCGCAGATGATCCCCGCGGCGGCGCCCAAGCCGGTCGCCATGATGCCGCAAGCGGTGCCCGCCGCCCAGCCCACCATCGTTCAGTACGCGGCCCCGCAGCAGCCCCAGCAGCAAGTGTACGCGTCCGCGCCCCAGCAGATCGTCGCCTCGTACGCGACCTCCGCGCCGTCCTACGCGACGGTCGTCACGTCGATGCCCCAACAGCAGGCGGCGGCGGTGCCCGGGCAGCCGGCCCAGTTCGTGTCCATCCCGCCGGCCTCCATCGCCCCGGCCGCTCCCTACAACACGATGGCGCGGCCACAAGCGGTCAGCTACGCCGTCCAGCCGCCGGCCGGGCAGCAGATTGTGGTCCAGCAGAACGGGCAGCCGGTTTCCATCCAGCCCTCCGCTCCCTACGCGTCCTCGAGCGCCCCGTGCGTACAGTCGGGTTTCTTTCTTGCGGGCGGTCCCCGAATTTCTCGTGCTTCGCGAGTGCATCGGCTGGTTGACAGGGAGAAAGCGGGCAGGCGGGCGGGGGTTTCTTTCGGGTCGCGCGCGTTCGGAAATCGTCGGGTCGTCGCCTCAAATTTCGTTCGTTTCGCTGCGATCGCGTCGAAAGTCGCGGCGGTCGTGTCCGAGTTCTCCGTTCGTTCGTGTGCGTGCCCCACACCGCCGAGTTGCCGCCCGTCCGGTGGTCCGTGAACGGCGGTCGCGACGCTCCAGAAGCCGCCGGTCGTTTCGAGTCGGGCGTTCGTTCTCTTTTGCGCACGAAATTTCCTCCTTCTTCCTTCCGTCTCACTTACGAGCGATCGTTTCAGGTACCGCACCAGCATGCCGATGTACTCGACGATTTCTTACTCCAGCGTCCAAACGGCACCGCGTTGAGCCCACTCGCTTTCGTTCGTCCCAACTGTACGTAACTTTCCTTCCACTCACTTTCTCGCCGCTTCCCTCCCTCCTTCCGGGGCGTGTTTCCTCCCTCTTTTCCGCTCGATCATCCCTTTCAGCGTTTCCAAGGGATTCCCATTTTCGTCGCGATTTGCGCGTTTTCTTTGCTCCGCGTTCCTCGAATTTCTCTCCGCGTGTTTGTGCTGGATTGAAGCGGAATGAATAAACTGATTGTACTCGAGTTCCTTCGGCTGTCGATCGGGAAACAAGGGACTGGGTGGAACGAACAACAATCAAATGATTGGGAAGTGTCTGAGTGCACGCTTCGACCACCGAGAACCTCCGTTTGCCACCTCTTATCTCTGCAACGATCGCCGGTTCGTCGTTGAGTGCTCGATGCCGCCCGAACTCTGAGGAGAAGCACGCGCACCCCCGTCCGCCGACCGGCGTTTCCGATCGCCTTTTTGGGGGGAACTCGGTCGAATTCGTGCACTCCACGCGGCCAACAAACTCCAGCACGAAACGTCGCTCAAAAGGAGCGATCGGAGGCGATTTGCATGAGCGCGCCTTTCCGGTCGGTCCTCTCGTTCATTCCCACTTGTTTGCAGTCCGCCCGATGCGCCCCTCCCGTCTGCTCGTCCGGCAGGTCGCCCGCAGCCGCCGCTCGGCTGTCGGGAATCCGCCCCAATCGCGCGCTTATCACTACAAAGAGACGATCTTCGGCTTCTCCAACAACTCGCTCCTCTCGAGTCCCCCGTTGGGTTCGTTCCCGTTCGATTCCCTCGATTTCTGTCGTCCTTTGGCTGCAGAATTCCCGGAGGTCGACCGCTCGTTGAACGAGGTGATCGACGCGTTCCGCCGCTTCGGCTTCCGCGCCGCCGATTTGGACCCGCTCGGGTTGGAGGACGCGAGGTTTGATTCGAATTCTCCCCATCGAACTCCAGCCCTCCGTTTAGCAACAAGGAAATCCTCCGGAATCTCCTCTCGACGCTGAAGACCGAGGAGCCCGTCTTCTACCAGGGATTCAACAGAAGTGCGGCCGAACTGATCGCCCACCTGGAGAGTCTGTACTGCGGGAAGATCGGCATCGAGTTCGCCCACCTACACGTGAGTCTCCCCATTTGTCTTCTTCGATTCCTTGCGTTCAGAGTGCGAAGGAGCAGAAATGGCTGGCCCACGAGTTCGAGACCTCCAAATCGCACGAGTTCACGGCCGACGAGAAGAAACAAATCGCCGAGCTGTTGATGCAAACGCTGGTGAGTGCCCAAGCAGAGGATTCTTTCGATTGCTCCTCCCGTTTGCAGGCCTTCGAGAAGTTCCTGGAGACCAAAATCCCCACCTTGAAGCGGTACTCGGGCGAGGGATCCGAGGCGGCCGTCCCCTTCCATTGGCACATCTTCGAGCGAGCTCCCCTCTACGAGCTGAAAGAAGTAGGCGACGGAGGACACTTCCGGCTTGATCCAACGTCTTCAGATCGTTTGGGGCGGCGCGCATCGCGGCCGTTCCGGCCTTCACACGATCCTCTTCGGATTGCAGCCGGAGATTTTGCTCCGGAAAGTGAGCGCCGCTTTCTACCTTCTGTTGAGTGTTCTCTTGGCTTCAGATCCGCGGGATGACCGAATTCCCCGAGGACGTCCAGGGAAGCGGCGACGTTATCTCGCATTTGAGTGCGTGCCCGTCCACTCCCTCTATCCGATCGAGCCGCTTGCAGACTGCCATCACGACTTCCGCGGACCGCACGGCTCCGTTCACCTGAGCACCGTCCCGAATCCCTCGCATTTGGAGGTCGCGGGCTCGGTGGCCAACGGGAAGGCCCGCGGAAGAGCGCGGACGTTGAACTCGGGCGACTACGCGGGCGGTCGGGTGGGCGACTCCGTCCTCGCGCTCCACTTCCACGGCGACGGGGCGTTCAGCGGACAGGTGAGTGGATTCCGCCCGCTGCTCACTCCCGTTCGGTTTGGAGGGCGCCGTCTGGGAGACGCTGAACATGGCCGCCGTGCCGCACTTCCGCATCGGCGGCTCCATCCACCTCGTGGTCAACAACCAGGTCGCGTTCACGGCCGAGCGGCACATCGGCCGCACCTCCCTCCACTGCACGGACATCGCGAAGGCGGTCGACGCGCCTGTGCTGCACGTGAACGCGAACTCGCCCGAAGTTCGTCCTTTTCTTCGGCTATTGCTCATCCCTCTGCTTCCAGGACGTGGTCCGAGTGGCGGATTTGGCCCTTCGCTATCGGCAGGAGTTCCGCAAGGACGTGTTCGTGAACCTCCTTGCCTTCCGACGGCACGGCCACAACGAGGTCGACAACCCGCGCTTCACGCAGCCCCGAATGTACGCGGCGGTCGACGCGATGCCCTCCGTTGCGGACACGTACGCAAAGGAACTGGAGGAAGGCGGCCACGTGGAAGCCGGCTGGGCGGAGGAGTGCAAGAAGAAGTTCGTGGAGAAGCTGGCGACTGCCCTCAAGGAAGTTGACGAGCAGAAGACGAAACCCACGTTTGTTCCAACCGTTCTCCCACTCATTCCATTCTTCTCCTTCAGGGCGGACCACCTGCAGGGCCACTGGAGCGGCTTCACTCAAGCGCCGCCTGCGGTGACCACGTGGGACACGGGATTCCCGGTCGACTCGCTCAAATTTATCGGGGCGGCCTCGGTGCGCGTGAAGGACGGCTTTGTGAGTACTTCCTTCATCTTCTGCACGCCCACTCGTTATTTAGACCGTCCACCCGCACCTGGAGAAGATGCACGTGAACGCCCGTCTGCAGCGGGTGGAATCGGGCGCCGGGATCGACTGGGGAACGGCGGAGGCGCTGGCCTTCGGTTCGCTGCTGCTCCAGGTCGGCCCGAGTGTTCGTTCGCTTCAAACGGCTTCACTTTAGGGCTACGACGTGCGGATTAGCGGCCAGGATGTTGGGCGCGCGACCTTCTCCCACCGACACGCCGTGCTCGTGGACCAGAAGACGGACGACGTGCACGTGCCGCTCAACTACCTCGCCCCCGACCAGCGCGGCTTCTTCGAGGCGGCCAACACGCCGCTCAGCGAAGAGTGCGTCTTTTGCCCTCCTCCACTCACTCCCGCTTCAGGGCCATCCTTGCGTTCGAGTACGGGCTGTCGATCGAGAACCCGCGCCGGCTGGTCATTTGGGAGGCGCAGTTCGGCGATTTCTACAACAGCGCCCAGGTACCCATCGACACGCTGATTGTGAACGGCGAGAGTGAGTTCTCCACCCCAATCCCTCCATTCGCCCTTTTCCGTCTAGGCAAGTGGTTGATCCAATCGGGGATTGTCCTCCTCCTGCCGCACGGGCTGGACGGCGCCGGCCCCGACCACTCGTCCGCCCACGTGGAGCGCTTCCTGCAGCTGACGGACAGTCGGGAGGACCAGAAGCCGGTCGACGGGGACAACGTGAACATGCACGTCGTCCATCCCACCACCTCCGCCCAGTACTTCCACCTGCTGCGCAGACAGGTGGATTGAACTCGAGGGGATTCGAAAGACGGCCACTCCGTCGCTTCAGATGCTGACGCCCTTCCGCAAGCCGTTGATCGTGGTCGGGCCGAAGATCCTTCTTCGGCATCCGATGGCCGCCTCCTCGCTCGCCGACTTCGCGCCGGGGACGAGCTTCCGGCCGGTGCTCGTGGACCCGAAGATCGAGGCCGCGGAGAAAGTGGAGAAGGTAGACGACCAGCAGGCTCCGTTCGTTCACTCGCCGCCTTCAGGTCGTCTTTGTGAGCGGGAAGCACGCATTCCACCTGATGGCCGAGCGGGAGAAGCGGAAGGTGGGTGGCGGAACGGCGACCGTCCGCCTCGAACGCCTCTGCCCGTTCCCGGTGTCCGAACTGCGCGAGGCGTTGGGCGTCTACAAGAACGCGAAGAGTGCGCACACTCAGCATTGAATTCACCTGCCTTCCCTCTCGTTTCAGAGTTCGTGTGGTCGCAAGAGGAGCCGCGCAATGCGGGCTGCTGGACGTTCGTGAGGCCGCGCTTCGAGAACGCGCTGGGCATTCGGGTGAGCAGACGGACATTCGCCCTCCACCCCTTTCGCTTGCAGCTGGAGTACGCCGGCCGGCCCGAACTCGCCCACTTCGCGACGTCCATCGGGCAGCTGCACGAGGCCGAGGCGAAGAAGGTGGTCGACGAGACGTTTGCTTGTTGAGTTCGCTTAGAGGATTGTTTCGTTTGAGAGATTAAATTCATTCTTCCATTCACTCCTGCCATCGGTCCGAACAAGTGAAAAGAACAATTTATTGAACGGAAAGCACATTTCTACTACCACTTCTATTTTGGGGTGAGCATCGAGGGCGACAGTCCGCTCCAACAACGGCGGAAAGATCGGTGGAATTAAAGAGAAGGGAGGGAAATGGCTGCGCGGCGACGACCATAAAGACAACATGGAAGAACAATTCTTCAATACGACAGACAAAATTCACTTTCACTTGGGCAACGGAACAAACGTGATCAATCGACGGTTGGTTCAACTCGAAGACGTGGGTTGGGCGCCGTTGTTCAGCTGGATTTGCTGCAGGAAGTTGTACAGCTGGATGGCGATCTCCGCAGTGGCAGCGCAGTCCTCCACCGACTTCGCGTCGAAGATCTCCGTCACATTTTCCGTCGGCCCGTGCAGGAACGGCCTGAAAAGAGAAGAAATGAGTGGAAGGACCCGCGTTTGCCCACCCTCGTGTTCTCGCCGCGTAAACGGACATTTTCGAGTGTTTTGTGTTGAAAGAAGAAAGCAAAAAGCGGCAGAGAGTATCCGTTTATTGTGTTTAGAGGTCGTTTTACGCTTAGCACAAAAGGGGAAGGAAAGAAGGCAACCAAAAGAAATACCCGCATCTATCGGTAAATGTAACAAATTTACATGGGGGGCAGCTGGAGAGCCGGAGTGCCGGCGGCGGTCCCCGGCGTGTTCGTCTTCTTGGGCGGCACCTCCTCCTCCTCGTCGGTGTCCGAGTCGAGCGTGATCACGCGCGGATCACCCGACCCTCGCGGCGGCTCGAGAGCCCGCTTGCGGCTGTTCTGCGAGAGGCTGGCGGGCGGCGGCTCGTCGTCGTCGCTGCTGCTCTCGTCCGACGAGTCGCTCAGCGTGATCACGTCCGGCACGTTCGCGGAGGCCGGCTCCGGGGCGCTCACACTCGGCGGCGGGCTGCGCTTGATCGCGGAGGCGGACATCGGGGTGGCCGCCGCGCTGGACGTCGACGCGCTCCCGTTCACCTCGACGGGCTTCGCGGCCGCCTTCTTCGTGGACTGGGAGGCCGGCTTCGTGTCGTTCAAGCCGAAGACCTCCGGCTTCTCCTCGTCGACCATGCGCCATCCTCCGTCGGTCAGCAGCTCGACCTCCTTGGCCTTGCCGCCCACCTTGGAGATGATCTCCTTGAAGTAGCTGGAAGGGAGGAGAGAGTGGACAGCGGGGACCGTTGCGAAACTCACTTGTCGACCACCAGAGAGCTGTAGAGGCAGCTTTGCGCGCAGACGGGACACTTCCACGTGGGCCGCTTCTCCATCATCTGGAGGAAGTTGTACAAATCGAAGCACTGGAGATGGGTGCAGTTCTTCGAGCGGCTCGGGAACGTCATCTTGGTGCGCGACAACTGAAAGCACTGAGTGAAGGCGGGCGGTTGGAGGGCCGACCTACCGGGCAGATCAACGAGACGCGCAGCTTGTCCATCGCGATGTCGTCTTCCTCATTGCCTCGGAGCATCTTGCGGATCATCTGGCGCGTCTCCTCGTACACCACCTTGCGGCAGTTCACCAGCCGATCGCGCAGATTCTCCGAGGTCAGGTGGTTGACGATGTTGACGGTCACGAAGAAGGTGGTGCGCTCCTGCTGCCACTCGAGGTTCATCACGTACGGCTGCTCGCGGTACGGCAGGCACTGCTGCGTGACGTTGACCGGCTTGGAGTGGCGCTTCTGCTCGACGTTGGTGCCCGGACGGGCGGGCAGGTTCAAGTACGGCTGCAAGGCAGGAGATTCGATTGATCGTTGAGCGGAGGGACGAACCGGGAAGCTGATGGGCACTCCGTTGATCGAGCCGCGCAGATTCTTCGGGAAGTCGTCCGGCTGCTCGCGGCTCCCGTCCAGCACGCCCATGCGCAGCTGCACTTCGTAGCGGGGCAACGGCGCGTCCTCGCGGCCCACCAGCATCGTCATGAACGAGCGGGGGATCAGGAAGCGCACCTGGGTCGTCTGCATCCCGCTGCTCCCGTGGCCGACGAGCGCCGTCGGCTGCACCAGCGACTGCAATTCGACAGACAACTGAAGGGAAGGGAAGGCGAGAGAACTCACCGTATCGCGATCGTAGAAGGGCTGCTCGGTGAACTTCACACGTTGGATTTCTGAAAGACGATAGAAGATTCGTGTGTCTTCTCCTTGCGGAACTCACCAGCATTCAGCTGCGCGGTGATCGCGTTGAAGCTGTTGCTGGACTGCGCACTGGAGTGACCGACCGCATTCGCGCTGCGGCTCATCGTGTTCGAGGCGGGCGCCTGTTGGACGCGGAAGGTGCCGCCCGACGTCGCGGAGGCCGCGTAGCCGCCGCCGGGAGGCGGTCGGGGCATCGGAGGCGCGGCGGAGGCGACCGGATTCCGGTTGGCCGGCGGTCCGAAGCGGCGCGTGTAGAAGCTGAGGACGAGCGCGGAGGCGGCCTGCCGGACGGCCGGCTGCGGGTTTCTCAGCAACGAGTCGCGAACGGTTGACTGGAGGGCGCCCTTTGACTGGTTGCGCACTCCATAGCCGAACTGCGAGAGGATCGAGCTCAGCTCCGACACCCGCAGGCTGTACAGCTTGATCTGAACTCATCCAATGGACACATGGGACGGAGGGGACTTACGAGAGTGTCCTGCGTGGGGGCGGTTGTGTCGCCCATGTGCAACCGGCGGGCGGAGCACTCCGCAGAACGAACTGAAAGCAGAAATCAGTGGAAGACGGCGGGCGGCGGGGCGCGCTCGGACTTTCGCTAAATCACGCGAGTTCGACCGGACGGAATTCGAGGTGCATTGCGGAATTTGCTGGGTGGAAATAGAACGATTTCACTTGCTAGACGCTGGAGAAGAACAATGCGAGTGGAAAGGGATCCGCAACAAGTGGAATTTTGATGACTTTTGGTCATGCAAGCGAGATATTCGTTTAGATGCAGGAAATCCGTGTGTTCCGTTCGGTTACACAACTGCAATCGGCGGAGAGCTGAAGAAACCGAAAGCAGAGGGTGTTTCGAAAATGCCGCTTTCACAACCCCGCACAAGGACGTTTTCTCCAATGTTTCGGAATAACTGCGCAAGATCGCCGGCCATACGGCCAAATCCGTTCCGAATTCCTCGGCTGCAGAAGGGACGATCAGGACCGCAACGAGTGGGCAAGCGGGGCGGCCATCAACAAGACGGGCAGCGAGGTCGACGCCGACTCGGCGCTGGAATGCGGGAGAAAGCGGAGGTTCTCAGCGTTGGACGCCGGCGGCTTCCATCGATTTCCGCGGATTAGACGGAATTTTTCATCGATTGGCGTCGGCGGTCAGGCGGCCTACGATGACGTCATTTCGGGGCGGGACCTGCAGTGCGCATTGCTCTTCTTTCGGTACGATCAGTGAGTCATCAAAAGTGGAAAAGAAGTCACGAAGGCACGAAAGCAAAGCAGTTACGGTAACCTCATTGCAATCAAGACTTGCTTCCGCGCGGCTGAATGAATGCTCTCTGCTTGTTGAACGATCACCAATTTGCGGCAAGGATTGCGTGCAGATGAGATGGCAACTGCTTCATTCATCGAACGTTTCCGTCGAGCAACGACTTGTTTTCGAAGTTCGTCTCTTCCGTTCCGCTTGACGGGCGTGCGTGAATAACGCCGTCAAATGGAATCAAAACAACGAGATGAATCGAAGGGAAATGAGCGGACGATTACGAGCACATGATTCAATCCTGTTGATTCGTGCCCCTTCAAAAGCCTTCACTTCACGCCCGCAACCTCCATTGCCGTCTGATCATGTTGGGCCGCGCTGTCCTGCTCGTCGCTCTGCTTGCCGTTTGGGGCGTGAATTCGTCGGGTCCCGACCACCTCAGCGGGAAGTGGTTCGGTGGATTTTTTACTTCCAAGATGATCGACACGTTGGCCAACGCCTCGGGCCTCCCATTCCCGTTGCACGAGGTTCCGTCCGAGATGAAGGCGACCGTTGACCAAGTGTTAGTGAGCAGCAGTGCATTTGTTTCCACCTTTTGGATTCAGGGCATCCGATTTGTTCGCATGCTGGCAAGCACAGGAAGAAAAGTTGAAAGCTTCCGGAAACGTTTCCGAACGCGACATCCGGTCAGTTTATTTTGTGTTCTGTTTGGCTAACGGCCTAACTGTTGGGTGATTGGAGCCACCGTGCCCTCGTTGCCTGCACGATCCAGGAGAAGTACGACGACTTGACGCTGTTCTTCAACCTCTACCAAGCCCTCCATTTCTTGATGAACAACTCGACGAAGCCAGCGGTCCAGTGTCATCACGAAATGATGGACAACCGACCTCCCAAAGAGCTCTTCTACCTTCTCGACGCCAAACGACTCTGCAAGTGAGCAGGCGAGCGGCTTCTCGAGTGCAATCGTTGGTTTCAGAACGCTTCAATTTCTTGACGTCCCTTATTGCACGATCTCGGAGATGTGCGGGTCGGTGACCGGCTTCGACGTCTCCTACGGACTGTTCTACGCCTTCTTCCAGTTCAAGGCCAACGGATTCTTCCAGTCGGCTGGTAGTGGGGAGTGAGTGGAAGAGAACAGACGGATTTGAGGGCTCACCTTCTTCAGTTGTCCCGTCGCTTCTTCGGACATGGGCCGCTCGCTCAACCCGAAGCTCTTTACCGCCGGCTTCGACATCGAAAAAGACGCGGTGTTCACGCGAGACGTCTGCGAGCAGTACCGCCAACCGAACACTTCTGCGGTCGGCAAAGACGCCCAGGACTTCATCAACGCGATGTACGCGAGCGATTTCTAGCCGGTAAAGACGGCGGGTTTTGAGTGCTTGCTGAAGTGTAGCCGAATAAACGGTGATATTTTTGCGCAGTCCGTGCAGAGCTCGTAAATCTCGGAACCAAAGCGTCGTGCGAGTGGTAGCCAAACATCCGCTGTTCATGCGAACTCTCTTTATCCACCCACATCAGCGACAAACTTAACAACAACAACAATAAGGAACAATTCAGTCGCGGAAGAAGTCGGCGACGGCGGCGGGCTCCTCCTCGTCCTCCTCCTCGCGGGGAACAGTCGGCTCTTCGTGGGGCTCGTCGTCAGGCTCCTGCTTGGGCGGGCGCGTGAGGGCGTTGAGGTCGGGTAGGAGGACGGCGTTCAGCTTCGCCTTGCAGTAGATCTGGGCGGCGGGAAGAATCAATGAGGACAGGCGGCACCCACCTTCTTGAGGACGCGCCGCGAGTCCAGCTCGTGGACCACGAGGAAGCGATCGATGCCGACGGACGCGACCAGCCGCGCCGTCGGGTGGGCGGCGATGGCGCGCACGGAGCCGGCGAAGCCGCGGTACTTCTGCACCGGCCGCACTGCAAGCCGAAGGGGGCGATCAATGAGAACAACCTGCTCGATCCACCCACTCTTGTTCCGCAGGTCGAACAGGCCGAGGTCGCCGCGCGTGTTGGCCGCGAGCACGTGCAGCGGGCGGCTGCAGACGGCGAGGGCGGTCAGCGGCTCGTGCAGCCACTCCAGCTCGCCCACCGGCCGTCGCTGGGCGCGCGGGTCGTAGAGGCGCAGTTGGTGGTGGCCGGTGGCGGTGCACACGAGCGAGGAGTCGGCGAGGAAGCGGACGGCCGCCACCCACTCGGGCCGCTGCAGACACAACGCCGATTCGCGCACGTTCTTGGCGGCGAACAGCGGGCGCCCGTCCGAGAGGTCCCACAGCTTCAGCGGGAGGTCGCGGCCGCCGGTCGCCAGCACGTGCTCGCGGGTGGGGTCGCGCTGGAGGCAGCGGAGGCGGGCGCCCGCCTCGACCGCCCGCTCGGCCGTCCACTCGTCGCCGGCGCGCGTCCACACCCGCACGACGCCCGACTCCTCGCCCGTCACCAGCCGCCCGCCCGCCGTCTGCAGCCCCACGAAGCGGGCGTCGGGGTCGGCGGCGGAGAGGAGCGGCGAGAGCGCGCCGTCGGCCGGCCGGAACGCCCGCACGTCCCCGTTCCGTTGCAGCGCGAGCACCTCCTTCTGCAAGTCGGGGATCAAACGAAAGAAGAAGCCGGACCACCCACCTGCTCCCCGTCCGCGAACTGCAGGTCCACGATCGCGTGCTCCTTCGGCCGCAGCGTCTCCACCGGCGCCACGTTCCGCACGCGCGACTGCCGCAAGTCGACCGCCTTGAACGCGCCCGTCGCCGCTCCCACGAAGCAGTCCGCGCCGTCCGCCATCAGCGGTGGGGTGTCTGAAACGAGAGGAGAGTCGTGGCGGGCGGCGCGGAGAAACGCGATCGGAATTGCCAGGAACACGGCGCCACCAGCGAACTTTCCTGTCAAAAACGACGCTAAGTTTTGCTGCGAAGACTTCAACGTGAAACTGCGGAGCAATCGAAGAGTTGTGAGAAATTGGGGTAAATTCTCAAAATTCCTCAGAAAACGGGCGTCTGATGCGTTACGCCAGCTTGTCGGGCGAAGAAACAAGCGCGGCGGGAGCGAAGCCGTTTCTCTCGTGAAACACCATCAATGTCGCTTAGTTCTACTGAGGTTAAACTCCTTGTCTAAGAAGCATCAGCATTCAAATAACCTCTGTTCTTGATGCACTTATCGTTCCAGCTGGTCAAAGTCCACCGTAGACTTCCGCGCAGTCAGCGCGTACCGTTCTCTCTTCTCCGCATTCTAACCGTGAGTTTAGAAGTTTATTTACGACGTCAGTTGAACACGCGGCGCGAGAGAAGGGAATACTCGTCGATTTCGTGAACACAAACAAGAAGAGCGGCAGAAGAGCAAACGGATCTACGGACGGGATTGCAGTCGAGTGGTGGAAGCGAAACAACGAGTGGGCGGCTAATTTACAACAAGGAATCGAGTGAAGCTGGTGGAAGAAAGAAGGGGCATGATATTCCGCAAGACGTAAGTGAATTTCGGCCACAAAGAAGCTCATCCTGCTCACTCTTTAGCGTTGATGACCAACTGTTTTTGTTTGGGGTCGTCGAATCGGTCGACCGTGCCCACGGAGTTCAGCATCAGGTAGCCGAACATCATCACACTGATGAGGACCAACGAGACGATGATACCCATCCAGGAGCCCGCCGAGAACGTCCCGATGCAATCGGAGGTCAGCTGGCCGAAGCGCGTCTGGCCCTCGAGGTCGCCGCCCGTTGCGACGAAGCGATTGAAAGCTTGGATCTGAACAGGACGAGTGAGGGAGCTCAGCAATCGAATCGACTCACCTGCACGTTCCCGAACTGAATCCCGACGGCGTAGTCGTCGTTCACCTTGAAGGCGATCGTCTTGGAGCGTGAGCAGCCCCAATTGTAGGCGCCGTAAGTGCCCATTCCCATGTACGCGAGGGAGTCGTTCGAAACGGTGTTGGCCGGGACGGAGAGGTCCTGGACAAAGGCAGGAATCAGGATGAGAGAATTGAAGGAAGGACTCACGGTCGACAGCCACGAATCGCCGCCCGACTTGACGGTCAACCCTTGCGGCAACTCGATGCTCTGGAGCGTCCAGCCGTAGCCGAGGGTCGTCGCGAAGTTCAGTCTGCAAGCAACACGAATCACATGAAATAAGGAAAGAACGACTCACTTGAGTTGGACGGGGCTCTGGACCGTGAAGTACGTTTTAGCCTTGTCCGCCGACCGCGCCACGCCACCGCCATCGCCCACTTGAACGTCAAGGACGAAGCTGAAAGCGACACGATGAAAATGAACGAAACGGAAGGCAGAAACTCACGAAAAGTTCTGCGGCGTGAACGTGTCGCCGGTGGGCTTCTGGCTGTCTTTGATGCAGGTCGCGTATTCGTCCTTCCAGTTGTACTTGTTGACCGTGGGCTTGTTGTCGTCGCCGCGCGAGCCGATCACCGCGCCTGCCGCTTGGGGGTTGGAGTCCTTCTTTGCGAACACGTTGACGATCAGCGACTCCAGGTAGAACAGACACGAGCCGCTGTCGCTGCCATTCTTGTAGGCCTTGTCCTGGAACGGCGGCAGGACCACCGGGAAGTCGTAGCTGTCCGCCGCCGCCGCCAGCGTCCACACGAAGCAGAAGACCACAAGGGCGTGCCGAAGCATCACGATTGCTCAAAAGGGGTGCTTAACCTGAAAGCAACGAGTAGTGAGCGACAAGAGTGAATGTACCCGACAATGGGCACAAGTCGCGGCAGCAGCGCGCAATTCACGAACAATAACAGGAGCGGCAGACGAAACCAGCAAACATTCTGGCGATAAACGAAAGCAATCAGGGCAGCACGCGGAGTGAAGAACAATGGAGTAATTTCCGCTCAAACACGTTGAAATCCCTGCCGTAAACAAACCGAAGAAAACCGGGCCGCGAGCTTGCAAACTTCGAACTCACGATAAATCCGACCCAACCCAATGGAAGAGCAGAACGAGTGCACGTGAGGGTGAATCGAGCTCCGCACAAAACGAGGACGAAGCAGTCGGGTCGCCAAAAGCCGAAGATCAAAACCACCCGACCGGCTGCGAGTCGGCTTGGCGTTCCGCACTCGCCGCCCGCCGAAGTGCGCCCTCGCGTTTGCGGAAGGGACGAAAATCATCAAAATCTTGCTGCGGCGTCCGGTTCGCATTTCCAACGGTCGTTCGTTGATTTGAATCCACTTCTTCTGGTCCACTCCTCCACGCTCGAGCGATGTTCCTGACGCGCAGCGAGTACGATCGGGGAGTGAACACGTTCTCGCCGGAGGGCCGCCTGTTCCAAGTCGAGTACGCGATCGAGGCCGTCAAGGTGAGTGCTTTCCGCTTCTGAATGGGGATGCAAAAGTCAGGGAGCTCTCCTTGCATTCTGCAGACCTCCTCACAGCTCGCAAGCTACCGCTTATTTGTGTCTTTTTAGTTGGGATCCACGAGCATCGGCATCAAGACCAAGGAGGGCGTCCTGCTGGCGGCAGAGAAGCGGGCGACCGCCAAGCTGATGGTCGCCGAGGCCATCGAGAAGGTCTCCAAGGTGGACTCGCACATCGGTCGGTCCCCCTTTCTTCTCCTGCTGTTCGTTCACCTCCCGTTTGTCTCCAGGCGTCACGTTCGCCGGCCTGATCGGCGACTCGCGAACGCTGGTGGAGCGCGCGCAGATCGAGGCCCAGAACTTCTACTTCACGTACAACCGGAAGATCCGCGTGGAGGACGTCACCCAGTCGGTGGCCAACCTGGCGCTGCAGTTCGGCGACGACGACGTGAAGGTGAGTTCTCCGTCCACCGCAATTATTCTCTTCCTTCCTCCAAATACTCATCCTCCTCGGTTGCAGGCCTCGATGTCGCGCCCGTTCGGCGTGGCGATGCTGTTCGCGGGTGTCGACCAGACCGGCCCGCAGCTCTACCACCTGGACCCGAGCGGCACGTTCATCCACTCGCTCGCAAAATCCATCGGAGCGGCGTCGGACGGCGCGGAGCAGAACCTCAAGGAGCAATACCACGACGTGCGTTCCCCATCCTCACTCCCCCAATGCCCTCTGTTCGTTGCAGAACCTCACCCTCCGCGAAGCGCAGAAGATCGCGCTGACCATCCTGAAGCAGGTGATGGAGGAGAAGCTGACCGCCGGCAACGTCGAGATCGTCACCATCACGCCGATCATCGACTCCACCGGCTTCCAGTCGGGCAAGTTCGAGCGTCTGAACAAGGAGCAGCTGGAGTCCATCGTGGCCGAGCTCTGAGCGGCCGCCCGTGGATTGATTCTCTTGATTTCTGCTCGTGTTCATGCCTCTTCTTGTTGTTGTTCAATTCGAATGTGATCCCTCGGCGGGGATCGAATAAATTATCCAATGGCTGGCAGGCAATGGACGGTCCGGGACGAAATGCAGGTCTTGCAGGCAATTGGAAAGCGTTTCAGTGTTGCCACTGTCCAAACATGAAGCAGTCACCAGTTCGTTTTGGGGTTGCGGTGCACAAATGGACAGAACAACGTGCCGAAGATCACGAACAAACCGTCAGTAGTCAGTGGAATTCTTTTGAGTGGCGAATTTGTGCTGAATCCGCAGAAACGAGCGGCGAAACGCACACGATTCGGGCGCCGACCGTCGGGAAGCGAAACGTGCGACTCGTTTCAACGAAATCGGCGCGTTTTTCGCTCCGATTTACTGCCGATTGCTTCGATTTGAGTGGAGTTGTCAACGGAGGAGCGCGGGGACTACTGTAGAGAAGACGAGTGGAAATCGTTTCTATTTTGTGGCCACTCAACGATCTGTCTTAAGGGTTAGAAATTAAGGTGTTGGAGGTAAGAGGGTTCTCACTTGATTATGAAATTGCTAGATACCCGCAGCAGAGGCTCAAAGTTGCAAGCCCAAAGCGTTGATTTTTGTTCGTTTTTCATCGAAAACTCCAAGTTGGGCAATTCGCCGCCGATCTTCTCACACTGGAAACGATTGGGATCTCCGCACGCGCCGCTCAACCTTCGCTCTGATCGATCTGCCGTTTGATCGACCGCCCGCATGCTCGCCGGTCAGTGCGGTCGGGGAGGCCTGCCGATCGGTCGCCCTCCGACTGCGGAGTGACCACTCGCTCGCCCGCTCGTTCGTGTGTTCGATGCTGTTTGCCCACTTTCGCCCCGGCCGGCCGAATTGCTCGAGATCACGTACCGAGCACAAAAGTCACGGATGATCGACTAATTTCGGTTATTTTTGATCGTCCCAGGTGGTACAGGGCCGAAGGTGACTTCCGTTCGGAAACGTGCGGAAGTCCAAAAAACTTTCTGTTTCCAAATTTACTGCTGTTTTGTTCTAGTCGGTGTGACGAAACACTTGTTGAAGAGCATTGAGAAACGCGATGCAAAGCTTGTGCGATTTCAAGTGATCACGTCCTACGGCATTTACTCGCCTATTTTCTTTAACCCCCGCTTTCCTCCGACTTCTCGAAGCTTCCACGATTTTTCAACGCATTCCCCGGGGTTGCGTTACGAGCGGGGTCACGTCTGGTGGGAAGATGCCGTCGCTGCTGTCAATCTCTGCTCTTCCTTGCGATTTGTTTTGCTCGTTGCTATCGGATGGTCCTTTAATTACCGCCTTTCGCGTTAGTCGTTCGCTTTCCTGCTTGTTTGTTTATCGTGCACTTTTGAAACTCTTCACGATTCTCATCCGCCTTTGACTCCACGCAAATGTAACACCAAGGGGTTGACTGGTGGCCTTCAAACGACGATCTGAGTTCTGCTCGCCACTGACAGCTCCCCACCGTATCTGCTCTTTTCTGGATCTAAGGCGAGAGGCTGTTCAAAACAGCTTCGTATAACTTCTTCCGCTTTCTGTTTTTCTGGGAAGCGGAAGAACGTGCGCTTTGGCTCCAGGCGGTGCGAAGATCGCCGAGTGCTTGCGTTCTTCATTCTTTGGTCTTTCCGACGATTGCCGCGTACTCTCGCAGCGGAAGAAAGTGGAGCGTACGTTCACTCATTCTCGCGAGATAAAGCGAGCAAGGAGCGAAGATCACTTGTTGGTCAAAATAACTCTAAGTAGAAAACAGAACAGCGACCGGATAGGAGTGTTCCCTGAAGTTGCTGTCAGATGACTGCTTCGAACCGAAGCTCTAACGTGTGCTTTCGTCAAGGTGTTTGATCCCCGTTCTTGCTCGCCTCGCTCTTCATTGTTGACGCTTTGAGGGTCGTTTTGAGGACTTCAGCGATCAATCGGCCGCTTTATCGCTCCTCCGTTTCCACGAAGCAAAAACAGCTCGCTCTTCCGCCTTCTCGTTTCTTTCGCTCGGTTATCGCCGGAGTGGCCGAAACGCTCGAAATTTCGCCGCCCGCAGCGATCTAAACAACGGGAGGCGGCCGGCCAAACCGACCGCTCGGCGGGGAGGCGGCCCGTCGGTTCGGATGTCCACGAAACGCCCCGCCGATCGCGGCCGAGCACCGGCCGCTCCGCTTGATAAAAGGCGGTCCATCGGCGGCGGGCGGGACCCCGAATGGAAATGCGCACCGAGCGGTCGGTGGGGAAGCGGGGGGATCGAAGTCCGAATGGTCGCCTTTAGAAACCGACCGCCCATCCGGGAGTTTCACAACGATCGGTGGTCAATCGGAAGTCTTTTAAGCGGCACGATGCGGCGGTTGAGGAAAAACGAGCGGTCATTCTGTTGGGCTGTCATTCGTTCGAACTCGTCCGAGATGCTCGACGCGCAATGTTCAATCCTACTTCGGCGTTCATGTGTGTAAAGAGCTTTACTGCGAGCTCAGATTTGAACAAGTCCGAGTTATGTAAGGACTTCTTCCGCTTGTCCTTTCCATTTCGGGTGTTGATTGACCGTACGCTACTTGTCCCCAATCTTTGCCCAATTAACAGCCTTCGTTTGTGCGAACGGTCATGGTTTTCTGCTGATGAGCCGAATTTGCGGCTCCTCCGTTTGACCATTCGGGCGAGGCGGCGGGAGCAAACGGGGGGCGCGGAAGAAGCGGACGATCTCTGTCGTTTGTCTCCGCCATTCGGTCGGTGCGTAAATCAAACCGAGCGGCGGTCAAAGGCGGGGGGCGGGGCGGGATCGGCGTGTGTTTATCGTGCTTATCATCGCTGGGAGGCCCTCGGCTGGTCTCCGCACTCGCCGTCCGCCACTCCGCCCTCCGCGACCTTTGGATTCGAGGGGCGTGCGTTCGGCCACTCCGCGCTCCTCGGCTGGTTGCCGCTGGACTTCCGCTGCGAATCGCGGGCCGCTCGGCCTACGATCACGAGTTGTTCATCGAAGCGACGAATGCAAATGATCAACGCTCGCAGTTGATTGAAAGCTCTTATTCTTTTCGGTTGATCGCTAACGGCTTCTTGCTGGCGTGCTGAAGTCAACCCGGCAACTCTCTTCTGCGATCGCAAATCTCCTTGCAACGTTCTGCTCATCCATTACGCGCGGCCTTCAATTGCCCGCACCGATCGTTTGTTTTGTGTCGCTTGTCATCACAAACGCGCGGGATGAGTAATGACGACCTTGATTGCCGAAAGGAAGGCCGCCGTTTGCTCCCGAATGCCTTCCTCCCGGTTGTGTGCTTGTTCCTCTTGCTCCGGGAGTGTTTTTAAAGAACACTGCAACGTCCAGCGACGACCGGAGATCACTCACTTCTAATGATTGTTCATGATAAGACGACTGTTTTTGTTTTGCGAATGAACGACGAAAATTCCCGAGCGAAGAACGCCGCTGATTGCCCCAAACGGCAGACGACTGGGGGATGATTGACGACGAATGTTTATTCGAGTGTTTCTGCTTGCACCCTTTTATGACTTTCCCGAAGTTGTTTCGAGTGTGGCGTAGTCGTAAGAGACGTTACGTTTATCGAATCGCGCATCGTTGGTTCCTCTATTTAAACGTTCTTCTTTCAGTTGTATTCTTCAAAAAATCGGCTCCTGCTTGATTCCTTTACCGCCATCCCACTGGACCGCACTTAAATGGACGACTCGGCCGCTCCCACGATTCGAATGGACGTGAAGGCGTTGCCCACGAAAGCGGTGATCGTGTACGCGGACCGGGCGGAAGTCAAACGTTTGATCCGAACCAAAGTGCCAGCGGGCAAGAGCACGTTGTTGATCGAGGTACACATTCCGTTGCTGAGTTTCCATTCATATTTCTTCTGCAGGGGCTTTCGCCAGTGATCGAGCGGCAGTCCGTGCGTGTGGAGGGCCATCGGCACGTGCAGATCAGCCAAGTGCAGTACGAGGAGCTGCCGCTCAATGAGGAGACCGAAACACACACCGAGGTGAGATCTTCATTGCGTTTCACCTCATACTCCTCGGCTTGCAGTTGAATCGGTTGGAGACCGAGCGGGAAACCAAAGAAACTCAACGGCTGGGCATCGAGGACGAGATCCACGTGCTCCGCAAACGGCTGGAGTGTTTGGACGGCGTCGCCGGTCAAGTGAGTCGTTTCTCTTTCTTTTGTTTGGCTAACCTCGAACGTTCAGATCGGACAGAACGTGTTGGCGTCGAAGGGCAGCGAGCCGAACAACAACAACACGCCGTCCTCCTTCCTGCTGTGCAACGAAGCGATGCAAAACTTGACCCAGTTCTTGGAGTACTACGGTTCGTTTATTTCTTTCTTCTCGTGAATTCATTCGAGTGATTGCAGCCAAATCGGCGGCAGAACTCCGGCAAGAGCTACGCGAGAAGGAGCGAAAAGTGGGCGAGATTCACGACACGGTGGACTCGCTGGAGCGACAGATCGACCAGCTGCGATGCCGACTGGAGTACGACAACCACAAGCGGTAGCCGAGAAGTTCAACTGACTGGAATCATTTCTTTTTGCTTGCAGAACGCTGCGGATCGTTGTCGAAGCGGAAACCGAGGGCGAAGCGGAGGTGTTCGTTTCGTATCAGGTACATTAATCACGCTTTATTCGCCTTTGATCTTCGTCCTTAAAAGGTGTACTGCGCATCGTGGCGTCCTTCCTACGACATCCGCGCCTCGACCTCGGCCGGAGCGACGGCGGCGGCGGAAGGCGGCGAGCAGGACGCGGCGGAGAGCCAACCGAATCGAATCCAGCTCATGTACTACGGCCTGATCGAACAGAAGACGGACGAGGACTGGACGGACGTCGAGCTCGTGCTGTCCACCGCGACGCCCTGTGTGGCGGGCACTCTGCCCCCGCTGCCCACCATCACGGCCGCCTTCCAGCGGCAACAACAACAGTGAGCGAACGAAACATGTCTTCGTCTACTCATTCATCATCTTCAGATTCCGACAACGGAACTACTCGAATCACCGGAAGCCGTTGAGCAACGGGTCCGAAGAGGACGGTGGGATCGGCTCTTTCGACTACAACGAGTTCACGGACGCCGCCGCCCTCCAACGGCTCACGATTGCCCGCTCCAACTCGGACACGGACGTCAATCAGGTGGGCGAGCAGCAGGCAATTCCCACCAACCTAATCCGTTTAGAACCGCGAGCAACTGCCGTGCTCCTACTTCCCGATCGAGGCGCCCGCGACCATCTCGTCCGGCGGCCACTCGCATCGCGTCCTGATCGCCCAACTAGACCTCCAGCCGACGTTCATGCACGAGACGAACCCCTCGAAGACGACCTCCGCGCTCCTCGCCGCCCTGGTCACGAACACCTCGCAGTTGGCGCTGCTGCACGGCCAGGCGTCCGTCTTCTTGAACAACTCGTTCATTTGCCAGGTGCGTTGTCCTCCTTTTATTGAGCGCTTTATCCTGGAGTTCAGAACTCGTTGCGGACCGTCCTGCCCGGCGAACAGTTGACGTGCTCGTTGGGCGTCGACCCGGCCGTCAAGATCGAGTACCGGCCGGCGAAGCGGACTCAAGAGAAGGTGTGTTTTTCTACTGGTTTGTTTCTAGTGCTGAGAAGTGTTTACCGTTCTTGCATGGAGTCAACGGTCTTCTTCGTACTCATGCTTCTGTTTTCAGCTGGGATTCATGAGCAAATACACACTGACGACGCACGAGCAGGTGATCAACGTGCGGAACGCGAAGGTCGGCGAGAAAGTCCACCTCACCGTCCGCGAGCCAATCCCTCGGGCTGTCGACGAGAAGATCAAGGTTTGTTCGCTCTTTATTCTATCAGATCGAACCTCCAGCAGCCTTTGCGACGCCCTTTGCGGCTACTCTTGTAAACCAGACACTTTCCTGCCCAGCTCCTCCTGGTCTTCGAACAGCGGTTCTCTCCTTCAAGGCATTCCATTCGGTTCCACAATAAACACGTCCCACTTTTTTGTTCTTTGAATGCGCACTCTTTAACTCTTGAAACGAATAGCTCTGGACTCTCCTTTGGATCTTTCCTGGGTCAATTGATTATTGACGGATTCCCGAATTCGTTGGATGGATTAAAGCTCCAAGACTAAGCTTTTTACTTGCAGGTGTCGCTGATTTCCCCCGACCTGCGCTCTGGCCGTGTGGAGGCATGCATGAGCAAGGACAATCATCTCGAGTGGTCCTGCACTCTGCCGCCGGGCGAGTCGCGCGAGCTGCTCGTCAAGTGGACGATGGAGTTCCCGCTGAACGAGTCCGTCGTCTACGGAACGACGATGGCCACGAGCATTGTGCCTTGAATCGAGGCCTAGAATTAGTGCCGTTGTTCTCATCTTCTGATGCATTCATGTAGTTGTGTTTCTTGCATTTCTTTACACTCTCCTCTTCACTCTTAACCACCAAACGGATTAGCGGGCTGAACTTTTCGAAGACATTAGATTCCTATCGTATTCACCTTTCTATGACCTGATATTTTCTCAAGTTTCTCTTCACTAATTGACTCTGACTACTCATTTCTTTGTTGTTGTTGTAGTAAACGATTCAAACGAGTGTTTGTTTAGTCGCAGGACGCGGGTTCTCGCTCGCATTAGTTTGAAATAAATTCTCAATCAAATAAACGAGAACGTTTCAACTGAAGCCGAAAGAAACGGGCGGGGAGAGCATTTCCAATCGATACCTACCAGCTCATTAGCGCAGACCAACGAGTAAAGAGCGCGAATCGTCCGCAAATGCGGTGAATCCCGAGAACCTCGTCAACGGCCGGCAATCCTCGGAGGTTCTTGCGCAGCGCAAAACTAGGAAAGCAGTCGCGTGTGGCCGCTCGGAGCTAGCGGGTGGATCAACCGTACATTTCAACAACGGACCGACCCTTCAGGACAACAGAAAAGATGAAAGAAAGAAGACGAGCAAGTGGTCGATCCGTCTGCCGGCGGCTGCTCATCTTCGTTTCGTTTTATAGACCGCGAATTGTTTTTGTTTTGGTCGCCGATTTCGCAACAAATCCGCCGGCAAGCGGTGAGCATTGATCTCTTAACGTCGGCCGCCCTCATCCCTCCGCTTCGTGCTGTCCACTCCTCCCCGTCCACCAACTGCTGTCCTTGAAATCGAGGACGGGAAGCGGACGGATGCAACTTCAGCACATTCTTCGGTCAGCAGCCGCTTTTGTCCCCCGCCTCTCCGGTCGCCGCTTTCAACGAATCCGGGCGATGATTTGTCCGCTTACGTCTTGTTTTGTTCCGCAAAAGAGTCCGAAGATCGCCGCAATCTGGGCGGCCATTCGGATGGCGTGTTTACGATCGTCGTCGAATTCGACCGCCCTCCCTCCACTCGGCTGCTTATCTCCGCGTCCTCCTGTCCTTGAAAGCAGTCCAACGGTCGGGCTGAGTGTTTGCTGGTCGCTGAGGAGTTTTCGGAAGTCCTCCAAATTTCCACGAAATGATTGACGGCCACGAGCGGGGTCGAAGGTCGCAGAAGCCGCCGATCGTTGCAGTTGCGCTGCAAACGGAGCTTGCAAAACAATCGCATCCGTTGACACAGGGCTAGCGTTAAACGCATGAGGTGCACAACGGGGGGTTACCTTTCTGAGATTACTTCAACTCCTCCGAAACCCGCCGTGTTTGCTACCGTTGATTTATTCCACGCATCATTTCGAAGCCCTTCCTTCCGCCAGTTTCATCACCACTCGACGCTTCCGTGCAACCAGCGAGGACGTGCTTTCGGCGTGGCGGACCGGCCGCGTGGCGATAAGAAGGGCCGAAACGGGTGCCAATTACGAGAACACGCAGCCAATTGCCGACTCATCGCATTTCGAAATTCTTGTTTCGCTCGTGGCCAGCACTTCCTGTCACCGAACTGCAATACTGTACGAAGAACAAACGGGCACTTGAAAGAATATCGAGCCTTCACCACGGAAAGCAATCGAAGAGGTTTTGCAGAGGATCTTGGATCGCATTCCACTCAAGCTTTCGAAGAATACAAACCGCAAAGAAGCGCGTTATTGTGTAGACACTTTTCGTCTGCCCGTGTCTGCCCAACAAGCGGAAAAGTTGTTTCGTCAATGACTTTGTGATCTGCAGATCTCGAAAAACAATTGCGAAGCTAACGGATGGTTTAGCCTCGCTCCCGCCGCGCTTGTTTCTTCGCCCGACAAGCTGGCGTAACGCATCAGACGCCCGTTTTCTGAGGAATTTTGAGAATTTACCCCAATTTCTCACAACTCTTCGATTGCTCCGCAGTTTCACGTTGAAGTCTTCGCAGCAAAACTTAGCGTCGTTTTTGACAGGAAAGTTCGCTGGTGGCGCCGTGTTCCTGGCAATTCCGATCGCGTTTCTCCGCGCCGCCCGCCACGACTCTCCTCTCGTTTCAGACACCCCACCGCTGATGGCGGACGGCGCGGACTGCTTCGTGGGAGCGGCGACGGGCGCGTTCAAGGCGGTCGACTTGCGGCAGTCGCGCGTGCGGAACGTGGCGCCGGTGGAGACGCTGCGGCCGAAGGAGCACGCGATCGTGGACCTGCAGTTCGCGGACGGGGAGCAGGTGGGTGGTCCGGCTTCTTCTTTCGTTTGATCCCCGACTTGCAGAAGGAGGTGCTCGCGCTGCAACGGAACGGGGACGTGCGGGCGTTCCGGCCGGCCGACGGCGCGCTCTCGCCGCTCCTCTCCGCCGCCGACCCCGACGCCCGCTTCGTGGGGCTGCAGACGGCGGGCGGGCGGCTGGTGACGGGCGAGGAGTCGGGCGTCGTGCGGGTGTGGACGCGCGCCGGCGACGAGTGGACGGCCGAGCGGGCGGTCGAGGCGGGCGCCCGCCTCCGCTGCCTCCAGCGCGACCCCACCCGCGAGCACGTGCTGGCGACCGGCGGCCGCGACCTCCCGCTGAAGCTGTGGGACCTCTCGGACGGGCGCCCGCTGTTCGCCGCCAAGAACGTGCGCGAATCGGCGTTGTGTCTGCAGCGGCCCGAGTGGGTGGCGGCCGTCCGCTTCCTCGCCGACTCCTCGCTCGTGTGCACCGCCACCGGCCACCACCAACTGCGCCTCTACGACCCGCGCGCCCAGCGACGGCCGGTGGGCGAGCTGGAGTGGCTGCACGAGCCGCTCACCGCCCTCGCCGTCTGCAGCCGTCCGCTGCACGTGCTCGCGGCCAACACGCGCGGCGACCTCGGCCTCTTCGACCTGCGGAACAAAAGTGAGTGGCTTCGTTCGTTACAGCCCTCTCATCCCCCCTCCTTCTGCAGTGCGGCCGGTGCAAAAGTACCGCGGCTTTGCGGGCTCCGTGCGCGCCATCGCCGCCCACCCGACGGCGCCGCTGGTCGCGTCCGTCGGCATCGACCGCTTCCTCGTGGTCCACGAGCTGGACTCGCGGCGCGTCCTCAAGAAGGTGGGTGCCCACTCGTTTGTTCGTTTACTTTCCTCGTCGCCCAGATCTACTGCAAGGCGAAGCTGAACGCCGTCCTCCTGCCCGACCTCAACGCCCTCACCCGCCCGCCCAAGCAGGAGCCCGAAGACGCGCCCGCAGAAGAGGCGGCCGCTCCACGCGAGGAGGAGGACGAGGAGGAGCCCGCCGCCGTCGCCGACTTCTTTTGCGACTGAATTGTTTCTGTGTCTGCTTGTTGTTTATTGTTAAGTTTGTCGTTCTTTCAATGAATAAAGAGAGTTCAAATGAGTGGTGCGAGGTAGGCGATCAGTTTGATCGAGGCGCAGGAAAAGTTCCAGAAAGCGTCCGCACAGAACGTACAGCGGCGAGTCGAGAACTATTTCAAGCTCGGGCATGAGTTGCTGAAGGAAGTCGAGTCAGATTACGCCCGCCAAGTTGCCGAGCAGGTCGGCAAGGAGCTTCTCAATCGCAGCGAGCAGACGCTGGAGGAAGCTGCCAAAGTCTACGCCAACAAGCACGTTCGGGATAGTGCGCAACTTTTTGAGCACGCCGCCCACACGCCGTCCAACCCGCTGCCCTTCGACCGTGAGTGCGGTGATTACAAAGAAGAGCCATTGAAATGTTTGTACAGAAGATTTAATCTCTTTCGTAAGTCGAATGCCTTCATGAGTTCATCGTTGAGTTCTCGGGCGTCCTCCAGCACTCGTGGTCGTGGTGGAAGATTCGGCGAACACTCCGGCCGTCCTTCCGCCGCTCGGTGCAGCGGCAGCCGGTGGGCGGACGCGGGAGGCAGTGCGGCCGCATTTCGTCCAGCTTTCCGCGCAGTTCCCAGTCCACTTCCACGTGATCCGCGACGATCTTCGCTGCAAACAAAAAAGAGTCGATTGAAATGAGCGGCGAGGACGAACAGGTGGCCAGTCCTCGACATTTCGCATTTGAGTCGAAGGTCTGCAGCGTCAACACGCGTTCCTCTTCGACCAAACAGCCGCAGCCTTGCGGCCAATAGGGGTGGCAGTTGAACCTTTGAGGGTCGTAAATCCGCCCACCCGCGTTCATCCGTTGAGTCATGGCCAGGTACTGCGTCTTGTACTAAAAGCAAGACGATTGAGTGAGCAGTTTCATAGCGGGAAGATAGCAAGGTAGCTATTCAAGTTCATAGCTTATTTCAACAAAAAGTACTCACGATTTTGCCAACGATCGACGGAACACAAAAGAGAAGGACGTTGAAGAAGACGAGGCCGTTCATTCCTCTCCGCCAACCACCGATCGATTCCGCTAGTCGTCGATCGAATGGCAAACGGGGCGAATAAACAAACCGAACGAGGAGCGGGGGCCAAGTGAACGAGTGGGAAGCGGAGGACGATAGCGGAGATCCCGCTGCGAGGTCGTTTGGCAGAAGGAAGCACGAGTGCTGCGGTTCGTGTCCGCTTCGATGCTCCCTTTTTGTCGTGGCTTTCGATCGAACGTCCCGTACGGCCGGCCGGCTCTCGGCGATGCGCTCGACGAGAAATGAATTCCACATCGTCACGCCTTTCGCTCGTTTCAACACGCGAGCGAGGCGGTCGGCTCTTCGTCGATCGTGAGCTGGGCGGCGGAAATGCGCGTGAGTCATCCGCCCGCCTGCAAGCGATAAGCGACGGCGGCCAGCGGGGGCGGGAAAAAACGATTGATCGATGGACTGGTCAGCGACCATGCGGGTGTGTGAGTTTTGTCGAGATGTGCTGAAATTCGCGGAAGGAGGCAAAAATGCTCCACGCGGCATGGAAGATGAACACGAAGCACGATTGGCGGAAACAACGGGCACTCGACGACGGGTAGACCAGCGAGTTGTTCGAAGAAATGCCGTCAAGCACCATTCTTTCAAAGAGCACAGGTATTCTTGATAGTAATTCATTCACATCTTCAGAAGGGCAGACGCCTTCCCTACGGCCTACCCTGTGACCGTTCGGATGTGCACGTCACTGGAGTTCTTCCTTGGGGACGATCTCCGGCCGCCGGGCTTTGCCGTGCGAAGGAAAGAAGAACGACGAGAAGAAGACGAACGGTGAGGCGGGCGGACGAGAGGCGGGTGGAAATTGCGGAAATCCGCCCGAACTATTGGCCGACCCGCCCGTCGCGGAATAATCGCCCGTCGTTTGCCCGTTCGTGTCACGCGTCTGAAGGGTTTTGGGCCATGAGGTGTCCGAAGAGTCGGGTTGTTTTAAAGGCGGAGGTAAGTCGGGAGGTGATTTCGTTGTGTCATTAGGTCTGCCGATGTTTGTTGATCTCTGCTGTATTCCCGAAGTCACAAATCACTTCGAATTGACGCTCGGAGTTCACGTCTGTTCGAACGACCTCGCCGCTCATTCGGGCGGCGGCTTTATGATCTCCGGCGCTCGTTTTCGATTAATCTAATGGCTTTTCGGCTAAGGCGGCCGTTTTTCCATTGTCCGGCGGGCGTGGGAACAATCGAGAACTCGAAACGGGGGCGGCGGCACACGCCCATTCGTGCCATTGGGTAATTCGTCTCGCATGTTCCTTTACGAACCGAGCGGCCATGCGGGCGTTTAACCGTGCACTTGGCTATTCGATTGGCAGTAGAATCGTTAAAGATGTCTTGAAAGAAGGCGGTGAACTTTGCGTCTCGAACGGTTCACGTGTCGCCTCAACGTACGTGAACCTCAATTTGTTGTCGCTCGCTTCAACTGGAGCACAAATCCGCTCGTGTTGTGCGTGGGCGTCTCGCGCAGCAAAGGCGATTAACAGGGCTCATGCTTTCAGTTTGCACCGTAATGTTTGCACTTCATGGTCGGTGGTCCTCGTTTTCGTTTCGCTTCTTCCCATTTGTCCTGCTGGTGATCGAAGGAATGGCCGTGGATCCGGTGACGAGTTACAACTACCGCCGTCCCTTCCGCGTCACTCGTGAATTCCAACTCCGCGTGTTCGGATGGGTAGGTTCGAGTGGTTGAAAGAGGTGAACGAAAGCTGGCGGTACACGAATTCTGTGGGTTTTGAGGTCAAAGAACGTGTGCTGCCGGTTTGCTCGGCTTGTCGTCCACAAGCAATCATTCAAACTCTTGTCTCACGTACATATAATGTTCGCTCGCTTGCAGGTGCTGCTGTTGATTTGGATCTCGTCCATTGTGTACATGACTCGACACTTCTGGTTTCCGCGACGATGTTTCGGATTGGCGCCGTTGAAGACGCCCGCCTATTCGTCCTCCTTCTCCTCCTCGTCGTCTGCCGGCAAGAGCCCGCTGTTGGTGGTCGTCCACCAACCGTCCACCCCACTGTCCACCTCCTCTTCGTCCTCCCCGTCTTCGTCGTCGATCCTGACCGCCGGCCACGAGCGGAGATGAGGCAGGCGAAAAAAGGAACGCCACATATCGGTCGTTGAGCTTCGCACCGATCAAGAGACTTTCGTGTGCGCACTTATCAGTTTTTCGAATTGATCTCGTATGTACAGTTATCCAATAAACTATTCATTCGCTTGTTCTTTAGGACACTAGAAATTGAAGACGCACGAAGAAGGCTATCGATTGGTTGAACCCGCCAGTTTTCACCGATCTCTCGTCATGAATGGGTTGAGTGACGAAACGAGACGAAGTTCTTTGTCCTTGCAACGTCTCAAGGTCCACAGAGTTTCATTCGCCTAATGCACGTCGACGAGCGGCTTTTCGCACGACGAGCGACCAGATGGAGAGCGATGAGCCGAAAAGAAAGACGGATTTGTTGCGGGTTTGTCCGATTCGCACGTACATGATCTGAAAGCCATATGTTTTCATTTGCATTCGTTAGACGAAAACCGGACTTTCGGTTCTGCTGATCGCTTGCTTCTGTGTCTCCTGCGCTAAACGCCCGTTGTCGAGTTTCAACGTGCTTTGCGAATTCCCGCGCGTATTGAATTAAAGAGGAGCAAAGGGGCTGTTAATTGCGGCCGAACCGGCGGTCTTCTTTTGTTCCGGCCGCTCAAGTGGGCACTTCTGCTCGTTCGACGTCCACAAACAAACGACCAAACAAAAGAAAGAGGGACCACAGAATTCTTTACTGTTTCTCTGAATTTATTCGTCTTTCCGTTTATTGTGTTAGATTGCAAATATCTGCTCGTTTACCCAAACAATTTGTTTTGATCAGCGATCACATGCACCTGTTTGAATCTGGACGTTGGTTCTTTGGAGCAGCAACTGGAGTGGCCTCTTTCTTTCGTCTTTTTCGCGAACCATTCCTTTCCTTTACCAACATCTACCCGTTTTCAAGAGAATGAGTGCGGGCTTCAACGAAATGGACGAGTTCCAACCGCGCCACTGGCCGAACAACACGCGACAGGCGGACCACGAGGCGGAAGTTCTGATCTTCGGTTCGGCTCCATTGATGGCTTTTCTTAATGCACGCGGTTACAGGCTGGATCCTGCTGTTCGCGTGGCTCGGCTCGATTATCTGCATGACGAAAGACTTCTTCCTGCCGCCCCGCCCCGATCGCAGTGCGTCCACCGAGCGACTGACGGTCACCGCTTTGTGAAGGGCTTGGTCGTCCGGTTGCGGGTGAGTTCCATTGCTTCTTCACGCATTCAACAACTCTTAATCCTTTTTTGCATCGCTTTACTAACAGAAATGCACTCGTTGATAAGAACGGAGAAAAGTACACGTTCAGCTGATGGAAAGATCGGAGCAAACGAGATCAATCGTATGTTTTCAGGAACACGAGCGGGTGGAGATGGCAGACGGCTGGAGATCGCGGCGAATGACCAGTGGATTGGCGGAGACGACATGTTGGCGCAAAGAGTAGCGCGTGTGCTCGTGGACCGCCCGAACGTTCGCCGTGGCTCTAATGGACGTACTTCGAGATGGAGGCCACGGACTCCACGTTGTCCGCAACGACGTTCCGCGGTCGCCGCACCGGCTTGCAGCAGCAGCAGAAAATGCGGGACTGCAACGAGCGGGATGACCGAGAACTCTTGGATTGAAGCGAACTCACCATCACGACCCAAATGGACGAGCCGCGGCCCAACTTGCGCACGAACTGGATGTTCACGAACACCTTGAGCAAAAAGGAGAGCTGGACGCCGAGCTTCCATTGCTGCAGTCTCCATCTCGACATCAAACGGAGCACGACGACGGCGATCTGCGGGACGCACGCAAAGACGAGGGTGATCGAAAGAATGTAAATGGCTTTTCTGCAAGCGGACGAGAATAAACACGTGTACCGATCGCTGGAGTTGAAGGTCGTTTGTAGGAAAAGCAACAAAACGCGAGTTGTAAGAGAATTCCCGCGCTCACCGAATCTTGCGCCGCTCGCTGGCCATCCGCGTCCGGTTGTTCCCGAAGCGCATCAGCGCGCGCTCCTCGGCGGCCACCGTGTGCGAGTAGTAGGTGAACGACCAGCCGACCGCCCACGTGCCGAAGATGAACGCCGTTTGACACCACCTGCAACGAGCACAATCATGAACGGCTAGGAGAACGAGTGCCTACCCGAAGTTGTCGCCGAAAGCCCAGGTCGACTCGCAGGTGAAGTGGATGCCTTCGTTCGGCGTGACTACCAGGGCATTCGTGTAGCCAATGGAGGCCGATAGGAATATGAAACAAATGGAGAAGACAACGATCGGTAGGCGTCTGCAATAAGCAAAGGGATCATTGAAGGAATTGCTCGAAAGAACTCACCGCACACGCACCACCTTGAACCAAAGAGGGTAGCAAATGAACAGGAAGCGCTCCAGGCCCATGATCAGCGCGACCAGACCGCCCCACTGGCGGGCCATCAGGAAGAGGAAGAGGTACGGCCGGTAGACGATGCAGTTGGAGACGGAGATGAACTGAACGTCCGGCGGTCCGACGGCCTCCGTGATTTCCGCGCTTTCTGCAACAAAAAGGAGTCAGTCTTGTGTGAATTGCAGCAATATTGTTTGGTTTGATCCCCGCCACTTCGAACTGATCTCTGGCCCCGCTTTGCATCTGCAGGGTCCCTTAATCGTTGTGCACTCCGTGCATTCCCCGGTAATTGCTCGTTCGAGTGTGCAAACTGCTCGCTCGTAATTGGGAGCGGGACAAAGCGGCCGCACTTTGCTCGTCGCTTTTGTCGCTGATTAATTGCCGCCTTCTCGGTCCAAACAGCCGAATTCCCCGACGGCGAGTGGACGAATCCGGACTTCCGGTCCGAATGTGATCGCCGGCCAACCACGGAGAACACACACACGAATGGCGAAGACGATTGAATGGAAAGAAAGCAGGCTTGATGTCACCGGCTGACAATGAACGACACGAAACGGCTCTATGCGTGCACTTTCCACCGATTGTACGACCGCTTTACGACAGCTGTTTTTTCATCAAAAGAAAGTGCATTCGATTCTCGCTGCACACGCAAAGTGGCGGACAAAACGGCTCTTTCGGGTTTTTTACGGCTCCGACCAAGAGTCAAAATTTAGAGGACTTTCGAGAGATTGTAAGAAACTCAAGTGCTTTACCACTCCTTCGCCGAAATGCTCGAAAGACTCACTTTCTAGCACACCGCCCAGCGCCTCCAGCACATGCCCGACCGAGGCCAACACGTCGACAAAGAGCAGCAGGCGGACCATCGCCGTGTGCGGGTTGAAGCGGTCGCCCGAGAAGGCGTACAGCATGATGAACACGTTGACGGCCAGGGCGAACACTCCGAGCACCAACTCGGTGGAGTAGAGCGCGCAGAAGTGCTCCGACGTGCCGGTCCAGTGCTGAAAGAGACGGCCGTTAGTCATCAGTTGTGAGATTTCGATTCTTTCTGGTTGTTCCGCTTCTTCGATAATCTTGAATGTTCAACCATTTCTTCCCCCGGATTGCTCAAGGTGCGAACACAATCAAAGAATTCATCCCGGCTCCAATTGTCATTCGCCCTCAACACATTTGTACTTCCTTTCGATTGTAGCCGCTTTGTCATCGGCCGAGGTGTTCGAAGTTCGGCAGCAAAACCGAAAGGATGATCGCCCACTGTTTGTATTCGAAGGAACGATGACGAACGGAGGAAACGAACACGAGCTGTTCGACCCGCGAGTTCTCGCAATTCCACTCGTGACAACGAAACACGTGAGAATTCGGCCGGCTTTCGTTTCGGCGACGGCGTTCGTCAGCCGCCCGCTCAAAAACAAAACGTGATCGTCGAGCGGATTCCCGCGAACAGCCCTCCCTCCCGTGTACTTGACTGCACTGTGATGCGAACTTGAGATTTGATCGTCGCTGTCCACACGCGACGATCAAGACAGTTTGATGGAAGGCTGGCCACCCAGTGCACCCAAACTCCCCGCTTGTAATGCTTGTCCGCGAACTTACACAAAGGTCCAATCCGATCATTTCGTCGACGTTCTTCTCTTCCAACCAATCAAACGAACAAACGAACGAGTCGAGGCGAGAATGCCTGAAAGCGGAAGGAATTAGCGGAGGATCCACGAGAACGAGTGGAATGCATCGCGAGTGAACGGGCGGAACGAAGCGAGTTCAAGGCATCGGCCGAGTTCAAATTCGTATAAACGGAATTACACACACCCCATGTGGAGCTTGACAGATCGGTCGTTTTAGAAGACTGTAACATAGAACGTTTGAAAAGCGACCTGCCAGTCTAGGAAGCGAGTACTCTTTCTTCGCTGCTTCCGGGAGGCCATTCGATTAGGCAGAGGAAGTGCGTGTGGAGCCGAACTGATTTCATTTCCCGTCCGTGTCGCCGATCCGTCCGCCCGCCGAACACGCGATCCTTGCCGAAGGCGAGTGGTTCGTGTCCGGCGGTGCTCTCCGCCGTTTGTGCAGAAATTCGAGCAATGCGGGCCAAAAGGAAGGCTTGAAATATCCGGCCGCGGTTTGTACTTTCGATCACGCGCGCTCGTTCGAAGAATCCGGCAAGCGGAAATTCGGGAACAATCGGGCCGACTCACTCGTTCCGGTTGCTCGCTTCCTCTCGATGGCAAACCGAAGGATTGAACGGCGAGAGGATGGCGAGCAAAAAGAGCTCCAATCGGGAAAGTCTCGTCCAACCTCGCGGGAAGCAAGAGCGAAAGAAGCCGGGTGCGACACAAAAGCAGGTGAATCGCAACGAGCAACCGAGAAGTCGCCTCAAACCGTCCACTTTCGTCTTTCAGCCATGAATATTCCGAAGTGGATTAGAGAAAAGGGCTGGACGAAATTGATCCCGGACGTCCGCGTTCCAAACCGAATGGCTGATTGGAGGACGGGCACTCGAAGAAGCAGAGAGACGGCCGCACCATTACGTTTCATCTGCGGTGTGTGAGTGAATGAAATCACCTCGTTTGTTGACCGGCTGACGGGACGGCGGCGGATTTCAGCGAAACGAACGAACTGCGGAGGTCGACGGGCGGGCAGACGACCGCCCGCCGCGAATCCCCGCCCTCTTCCGCTCGAGCCGCACGGTAGACGGCGGTAAACAATCGGACGAACGAGCAGTCACGAATCAAAATACAAAAGAGAAGACACACGTTGTTTTGCCGCCCGTCTGCCCGCCCGCCCACCGACCACCCGCTCGCCCGCATTGTCATCCCTCGATCAGAAATCATCGCCGAATTGTAGCCGAACTCATGACAAGAAGTGAACGGGTGAGTACGCGAGGGATCAGGTGAACGCGGTGGAAATTTCCGAGAAGAACGGGCAGCACAAAGAAGAAGAGAACGCGGAAGTGACTGAGTAATCGAAGGGAGCGACCGTAAGACTATCGGACAGAGGGTAGAAGAAACAAAGACAGGAAACTGCAAGAATTGGTCGGAACAAGCCGTACAGCTGTTCGCCGGCCTTTTTATCGTCAGCAGCCATCCACACGGCAGCCAACAGAATTCGCTGAAAGAGCAGACAAACACCGAAGGCTGTTGTTTCGTCGGCCTTTCAGCTTTCGGCCGTCACCCCGTCGTCGAGTTGATTCGATTGGTTGGAAGCTGCAGCGAGAAGAAGGAAATTGAATTGGTGTTTGGCGGCCAGCCTGTTCGTTTGGCCTCGCCATCCGCACCGAACGGCAAGCGAGCAAGCGGAAGAAGCAGGTGCAGGCGGCGGTCGGGAAGGCGGGCGGGCAATTAGACGAACATTCGGGGGTCGCCGCCCCGCCCGCCCGCCGGCCGTCCACTTCCGAAGTCCAAAAAAAGGCGGAAGAACGTTCGTGTCGCTGGAACGGAGGTCGAAGAGCGAACCGAACGGAAATTCCCGTCGTTCTCCTGCCTGCTCTCCGGAATCCCCAATGGAATTTCGGCTCCCGATCCGGCCGCTTGCTTGCAGTTGCGGCCACACCGAGTGTGTTCAATTAGGGCATTCGACAAACACGTGAAGGACCGCAAAGGAGAGCGAACACGTGGACATCACGATCGTCTTGTTGTGCTCGCAATAAAGAAATTGAGTTCCTTACACTCGTAATGAAGAGAAGTAAGTGGATCGGAAGTGAGAAGGGCGACTGTGTTGCGGACCCTTCTAGACATGAACGGAAAGACCGTCAAACAATGCAGAGGTCCTTACCGAATCCCACCCTTTACCAAACCATGCGGAGGAGTTGAATTCGAAAGAATAACCGGACCGACCGCCCGCACGTTCAAATTCAAGCATAAACCCCGTGTGTTCACCCGATTCGCTACGATTTTCGCTGCCCCCGCACACGGCAAGAAGGTCGGGAGTACAATTGAAGGAAAAAACGAAACACTGATGATCGCGAGATGTCCGACGCCCTTCTCAAATGCCCAACCGTCTGCCCGCCCAAGTGTCCAATCGAAAAGTCGCTTGATCGATTGGAGGTCGCTGGGAGATCAACCGAAACGCGTGTAGGCGCTAACCCGTCCATCTAATCGAATGAAAGCCAAACCGAATCCAATACAAACGACGTCTGAGTTCAATCCATCCAAAGAACGAGCGGGTTCGAAGAAGCGGAAGTTGGCCCGCGGAGTGAGCAAACAGACGGCCGTCCGCGTGTTCGCACGAACGAACGGCGAATTCCGAGAAGAACGGCGGAAATGAGTGGAAAGTGAGTGAGAAGTTGGACCCCGAAAGGAGGAACGAGACAAGAACTCCCGCACAGCCGACGGTCATCACTCTCCCACCGTCCGCCCTCCGTTTTCTTCTTGAACTCGTGACTCGCGCTCGTCGGAGGTCGCAGTTCACGATTTGTGGCCACAAAGCGGCGGACGGTGAGAAGTCCGCGGTCGGCCGCGGGTTCGTCGAACACGCGCGAGTTGTTTACTTCGCGTCGAGTACAAAACGCCGTTCGCGAAAACACGAACAGGAAGTGGGGGGCGATTTGTACGCGAAGTGAACTCGAGAGCGTCTCGGCGCTGATCTCCGCTCTCGACGAGCGAGTGAGGGAGTTCGCTGATCGTCTGCACACATGAACGTAAAGAAGCGACTCGATCACTGGGGTTCCCAAACGTCACTCCTGTTTGCTGTCCGAGGGAATGACGCGTTCAGTTCGCTTTCCAATCACAAGGTTCGTTTGTGCCCGGCGAGTTCGTGCGAACGGCGGCAATTCGAATCAACCCGCCCGGAAGTCCAACGGAAGAACGTGCGAACGGGTCGGTTTTCTTCGAACCGCGCACTCGTTCGCGTAAACACACGAGTCGACGGTTGAAAGAAGGCGGCCCGAAGAATTCGACGGATGTGCACGAACCCGAACACGAGAGCGGTGTCCACGCAAGCGAGAGCACAGACAAGCGAGCGAGTGCACACACGTCAACGATCTCTCTCTCGTCTTTGATCCCAACAATCATTTCGACATGAACGAGGAGGAAGCAGACGAACGAGATTATTGGCCGAAAGCAACAACAAACGCCGGAGTGTGCCTAATTCGATTTAATTCGTTCGCTCCGACGGATTGTCGCTCGAGTCCGCGGATTTGAACTCGGGACTGTGCGGAGCGGAAGTTCGTCGCCTTTCCGATTTGTCGCTGAAAATCCGGCCGGCGGTTTGCACTCGGTGGGCCGGCCGGGAATGAAAAAATGACTAATTGCCACGCCAGACTCGAAACGAGCGCGTCTTATTCGAACTGCGAAGTTGCGAAAGCCACCACAAACACGTGTACTCGAACAGAAAACGAAGGTGAAGTCAAAAGTAGATTTCCTTGACTTCCACTCACAAACAGCAAGCAGAGAGCGGCAGCCAGAAGTTGTGACAAACAAGTCGCGGAACTTCTT
Source organism: Aphelenchoides fujianensis (assembly GCA_024699865.1). Lineage (NCBI taxonomy): Eukaryota > Metazoa > Nematoda > Chromadorea > Rhabditida > Aphelenchoididae > Aphelenchoides > Aphelenchoides fujianensis. The sequence goes on along the minus strand of JAMPIO010000047.1, from coordinate 611,867 downwards.
TCGACTTCTTCTTTCTCACGTTCCGCAGAATCAAACGTCGTCAACCAACGATCAGCAGTTCGCACTCCTCGTCGAGTGAATCGATTAGTGCGTGAATTCGTTAATCTCGAGCGAGACAATCTCGAAATTTCGTCCGCCGAACAAAAGGACGGCGGCGAAGTGCGGCCAGGTGCAACCAAAAGAAACGAGCTCGAGCTTCGTGCTTCTCGCTGCAAACAGCTGCGTGTGTTTGTGCTGCGTCGTAATCGAATCGGCGAGCAGCTCTCGTTCTCCGAACTCCAGCGATCGTTCGCCCACCGAACCCCGCGGCCGCTCGGCGAAAGCCGCAGAAAGCGTGCGGAATTCCGTCGATTGGATTACGACCGAATTGTCGTCGGTGCACAAAAACCGGAGCAACATAAAAAATGAAATTATGTGTAGTGTCGAAAGATCAAATGCAAACAGTGATGAAAGAAAGAAGCGGAGGGCTCCCGTCCACTTTTCGGCCGTTGGCACAGCGATCGTGCATTCGAAGCCATTTTCGTGCAACATCTCTCGTGCCGCCCGCAAACGAGCTGTTCCGCAGAGAACTGAATCAAAAGCAAACCACAGGGTCAAGAGCGCACCTGCCGTCGACTTCCCTAACGAAAGTCTACGGTAGTCGACCGGCTTCTGCCCGTCCACCACGTGCTTTCGCTTCAAAGCGGACAGCAGGCCGAGCACTTGACTACAAGCTCGCATTTGAAATCAGTGCAGAGAGGACAGTCAAGGGTTCAACTCGAAACACAAAGGCCTCTCGTTGCGAAACACAAACGACAAGAAGCGTGACCGTTTGATTCAAAACTCGGAGCAAAGTGCACGTGTTCCTTGGACTCTTCGCTTCTGGCATGACGAAGATCCGTGAGATCGCAAGCTGGCTGAGAATGCGCGTGAGAAATCGGCTTTTGCCCAAAGAAGAACGATGATTTTGCGCCAATATCTTGCGCAGAAATGTCGAACAATTAGCCATAAGAATGGCCTTCCCCACACTCAACAAAAGCCTCTACGATTCGCGCCGAAAGTGGCTGCGCGTGGAAGAACCGCGAAGCAAAAACGGCACAATTCGTTGCTACGAAACAAAAATAAGATCAAAGAACCCGATCCAACGGTAGTCGGGAGTCCAGATAGCTTCTTTTCGGCGATCATTGCCGCCATCTAAGATTCGGTTGTGCAGCAAAAGGCCAAGGTCAACAATTCAACTGTTGACCGCAGCATCAAAAGTGGAGAGCTTCTCGCTGTAGACAAAAACAATGGGAGGAAGTTGACGAGTGGCGAGCGGTGCCCGTCTGGGCCCCGCAATTCGATTCGAGCGATAATTCGACCACGCTCCGCTCAAGTCAGAGGAGAGAGTGAAACGCGGCCATTCGTACTCGTTTAAAAAATCGAATTAAGGCAAAATGACGCAAACAGACGACAACAACAGAAATCGAACGTAATAGGCGACCCGACAGGATTCAATCGAATTCACCGTTCGTTCCCACCTCTAGTCGACTGAAGTACGTGAACAGCCGGCTGTACGCAATCCACTCATGCTTCTCTTTATGTCGAAACAAGGCGAATGGACGTCACTCAACGCCCGAAAGACGTTCGAGAGGTGAGAATTTCTGCTTCGTGTCGAAGGCGAACTTCTTGAACTTTTTGTCCGTGTTCTCCTCGAATTTGCTCCCCGCGTTTGGACGTTTGCAAAAAAGGCGTCCGTTTGACGTAAATTCCGCGGATTTCGGAAGGTCGTTACGAGCCGACTGCTTCCTTTCAGCTGCCGTCTGCATTCGTTCGGAGGATTTCGACATCCCGGGGCGACTCGCACAACAAAAAGAACGATGGATGACGTCATACGAGAAACTCATAAACAGCTGGTTCATGTGAGCGTTCGAACGGATGTGAGGAGCGCGTAATGGATGTTGCAAGCTGTTGAAGCAGCCATCTGCCTCGCATCATTTTGAGGCCGCCGGGTTCAACTCACAGTTCAACTCGAGGTTTGTCATCAAAGAAGGCAAACAGACGGACACGCAAAAACAGCCAAGAACTTTCGACACAAACAGGAAGGACGGAAGTGTGCGGACCGTGGCCGACTAAACTCCAATTTCTTTTTCTTCTTGCGTGCAATCGGATGTTCGCGTGAGCAAGAAGGCGATTCGAAAACCAGGACCGCCGACTAAAAACCGTAGCGAATGCGGAAGGTGGGCGAGTTGCGTGCAGACACGAACCTCCGAACTCAAAACCAAACGAGGCACTTCGGCCGGCAAATGAGGAGGTTGTTGGACAACTTCGTTCCAAGCACCTGCGATCACGGCAAGTAGCGGCCAACTGGAACAGCAATGCCGTTAGATTGTTCGTTTCATTGGCGCCATCAACTTCTGAGAGGCCCTTGTTTTTCGCTTGTCCAACAACTTTCTCTGTAGTCGTTTGCGGGTCAAACGATCCGCAAGCACTTTCTCTCTGCTTAACGGCCGCTTTCCGCGAAATGCTTGTGCAACCTCATTGTCAGGGGTGCTGGTCGTGAAGGCAGATTGAATTCGAAGTGACTCGCCAACAAACCGGCGATACTCAGCACAAACTGGTGTTGATTAGCCGCAAAGATGGCTGTCCGAGCGGGAGAACAATAAACACAGAGTTCCTTTTTGTCCCGCCTTGTGATCAGCCACAACAGCTGAGCAAACGAGGTGTTATCCGTTGCAAACTTCCATTCACGCGCTTCCGCTTGCCAAACTTCGAAGCGGAAGCACGAGGGGTGTGTCCCGCGTACCGCCGGCTACCGACTGGTCACTCGCTTCTTTTTTTCAGCTGAGTAAACTAATCCGGGGGTCAATGAAGGTTGGCCAATGGGTATAAAAGAAGGTGGGATGGCGGTGGAGAACGTCGTCTTTCGATTACAACTCACTACTTGCGAAATGATCGTCTATTTCCTTTTCTTTACTGCTTTTTGCTCGCTCTCGAATGCTGAAGAAGGGCCGAGCATCTTTGAGATCAACGAAGCGTCCGCCTTCCGCGATCGCCTTCACTTTGGCGACATCCGTGAGCAACTCATTGTTGAGGTCTCTTTCAACGTTGCCTTTCGTTCAGTCCTCGCCAATGACTCCGCCGAACTGCCCGCCGTCAACGGGACGCCCACTCACTCGTTCGCCGTCGTGCGAGACTCCGGCCGGAACCGCTGGTTGAAGAACCGCGTTCCGTACGTGATCTCAAAAAAATACCCGGCGCACGAGTGAGTGACGAATCGAATGCGAGCGGGCATCATTCCTCTTCTAGGCGGAACACGATTCAAGCGGCGATCAAGGTCCTCGAATCCAAATCCTGCTTCAAGTTCGTCAAGCGGAACAAACAGAAGGACTACCTTTTTATCGACAAGAAAGACGGCTGCTTCTCGTTCGTCGGGCGGCAAGGTGGGCTGCGGGAGCGGGAAGAGAACTCCTCCGATTGCAGGCGGCAAGCAGTTGGTTTCGCTGGGCGACGGATGTTTGAGCGAGACCGTGAGCCTCCACTCTACCTCGTTCTTCCTCATCCTTTCGTTCAGACCATCCAACACGAGCTGATGCACGCACTGGGCGTGGAGCACGAACACCAGCGGCCGGACCGCGATCGTTACATCCGCGTGATGTACTCGAATGTGGAGCCGAACAAACGAGGTGGGCACGAATCAACTAAAGGAAGGAGCAAGGGAGGAGATTGCAGACAACTTCTCCAAAGTCCCAAAGAACTACGTCCAACTTAAAGGACTCCCGTACGACTACAAATCCGTGAGTGTCCGCACAAGTCGTCTGATCGCTTCTTCCCGCTCAGATCCTCCACTACTCGTCGCGCGCCTTCGGCCGAGTGGTCAACAACGAGAAGCTGCAGACGATGCGGGCGAAGAAGGCGGGTGTTTCGTTTCCAACGATCAATCGGGTCGTCTTTCAGAAGGGAATTCGGTTGGGTGGCGGCTCCACGCTCTCGGCACTGGACGTCAAAAAGCTGCGGATCCTCGGGAAGTGCGACAAGAAGAGTGAGTCCCGGCATTCGATCACCCACCCGAAGTTCTTCCGGCTTTCAGGCAAACGAGAACTCAAGAAGCAGAAGAAGGGCGGCAAGAAGACGAAAGGCGGCGGCCGGAAGGGCGGTAAGGGCGGCAAGAAGAAGGGCGGAAAGAAAGGCGGGAAGAAAGGAGGCCGTGGAAAAGGCGGGAAGAAGCTTCCGAAGGGCCTGAAGCTGAAGTTCTGATCCCTCTGCATCGATCTTGTTCGTTCGTATTGAAGTGAGAGCACGAAACGGGATAATAAACACGCTTTCCACTCGCTTGGGTCTGGCGAAAACAACGAGTTTATTTTAAATAAACCAATGGACAACGTAATGGTGGCATTAAGCAGAAATAAATTGTGTGATTTCCTCTCCTCTTCGATTCAAGAGCTTCAATCCCGATTCAGTTGGGCGGTTTGCTCGTGGCCGCTCCTCCGGCGGCCGTTCGCTGCGGCCGCGCCTCCTCGTCCGACGACGATTCCTCCCGCTGGAGCTGCACGTGGAATCCCGTCGATTTGGGCGCCGGACGGGGTTGAGCGGGCTGAAAACAGAGGGATTGGATTAAATGGACGGACTGGAAGCTTCCTACCGGCTGCGGCTGCCCGGGCTGCGGTTCCGCCCCGGCCTCCGCCTCGTCGCCGGGCTCCTCTTCGTCCGAATTCGTCCACAAACATTTTGTGTACTGATCGGCAGACGCACCCGCCCTGCTGGAAGTTACCTGCTGATTGGTGGCCGTTGTGTTAGTCGCGGGCTGGCGGGCGGGCGGCACGTCGATCGAATTCGGCGCCTGATCACGAGCCGCCGACGATTGGCGGCGCTCCTGCTGGACGGCCGGCGGGGCGGCAGCCCGGCGGGCCTCGCGATCGACGGCCGTCCGGCGAGTTTGTTCGGCCGGGCGGGAGTTGCCGCCGGGCGTCGAGCGGACCGCTTGCTCGATCTCGTGGTCCAAGTCGAACTCGCCGCCGTCGTCGGGGCGGGCGGCCGGGCGGGCGGCTCGGCGGCTGCTGACCGTGCGCGGCGGCGAGACGCGGCGGGCGGCCGTTTGGTTCGAGCGGCGGCGTTCGCGAGGCGGCTCTTGCTCGTCGCGCGGACTCGAACGGCGCGAATCCTCGCGGCGGTCTGAAAGCGAAGAGAAATCAAAAGAATCGAATGGAATCAAGGAGACTCACTGCGACTTCCGCTCGACCGCTGGCGTTCCTCCTGCGGCGAGTGACGACGGCGTTGCTCAACGGGCGCGTCCTCTTGCACACGCTCCGGCCACTCGAGGGCCAACGGGCGGCGCGCTCCCGCTCCTGCGCTGGCGCCGATGAAGCGCGTGAAGAGGCCGCACAGCTGCTCCTTGCTCATCGCCTCGTAGAGCTCGCGTGCGGACAGCGAGCGGACGGCGGCGATCACCTCCGCGCGGTCCACGCCCTCGGGCAGCCGCTCGCGATCCTCCGCGCCGCCGTCGAAGCGCGAGGGGCCCGCCGCGTCGCGGTCGTCGCGCTGCAGCCGCTCGTAGTCGCGACGCTCACGGCGGCCCGGGCGGAAGGTCGGCCGCTCGTCCTCGCGCTCATCGCCGTACGGGCGCCGGTCGTCCCACTCGACGCGGCGCGGGCGGTCGAACTCGTCGAAGCGGCGCTCTTCGCGTTCGAGCTCGCGGTGGCGCTGTGGTTCCTGGCGCTGCAGTTCGTCGAGCCGCTCTTCGAGGCGGTGAGCGCGGAGTTCCAGGCGGCGTCGCTCCGGCGCGGTGAGGGGCTCCTCGAAGCGGCGCTGCAGGTGGGCGCGGTCGAGCAAGTAGTCGTCGAACTCGTCGTCGAAGTACTCGCGCTCGTTTTGACGCTGCTGACGGCGAGCGGCGTCTTCCAGCTCCTCGAAGTCGGCCTGACGGCGTGGACGCGCCGGCACCTCGCCGAATCCGTACCAGGGATCTTCTTCCACGTCGCCGCCGTACGCGAGTTCGTCGCGCCAGTCGTGGCCCGGAATGAGGTCCGCCTCGGGGATGGCCGGCTCCACGTGGAAGATGTCGCGTTGTTCGAGCGGTTGCTGATTGCGAGCAGCGGGCGGCGGCGGGTGGGGCGCCTCCTGGCGCTCGTAGAAGTTCTCACGCGTCCAGTCACCGAGGTTCTGGGCGGCGGCCGGCGGGAGCGGGCGTTCGCCTTCGGTCGAGCGGATCACGTCGATTTGGACGGCCGCCTGCTCCACGCGGCGCGGCTCTTCGGCGGGCGCAACGGCGGGCGGCGACTCGCGGACGTTCTCGATCGTCCCGACGGTCGCGCGCGACGAGCGGGCGGTCGCCATCGAGGCGGCCGGACGAGCGAACGCGTCGGGCGGCTCGCGGGTGTTGGTCGTAGCGCGCGGGAAGACCATCGTCTGCATTCCGTGGCCGCGCACCTCGACGTCCGGCTGTTGGCGGCGGCGGTAGGCGAGTTGGAAGTCGGCGAAAATCGCCTCCAGCACGTCGGTGTCCGCATTGCTCAGCGGGTAGAGCGGGAACTGAAATCGACCGAATGCAACGCGAAATTCGAAGTGGAAAACCGACCGGAGTGAAGGCGCGCTTTCCTGGCGCGCGGTAGCCGAGGGCGACCGCTCCGCAGTCGGGCAGCTGCTCGATCGCGTGCGCGACAACGGCCACCGCGAAGGACGGCAGACGGAGGAGTTCGCGCGGGTTCGTGAACAAAACCTTGCCGAAGACGGGATGGCGGATGGCGAGCGACGATCCGTTCTGCGCCCGCTGGCGGAACGCTTCGGGCGGCTCGTAGCGGTAGACGCCCTGCAATCGACGAACAAATGAACGGCGATCTTCTTCTCGCTCCGCACTCACCACAATCCGATCCTCCGCCCGGTAGACTTCGATGTCGTGCCGCTCGGGAAAGATGTCGGCCACCGGTTGGCTCAGGCGGCATTCGCGCGGGCACGTTCGCGTCCACACGTAGCGAACGAGATGTCCGGGAGTGAGCGGCTGAAAGCGAGGGGAATCAACCCGGAGATGGAAGCGGGAAACTCACGGCAGCCGTGAAAACGTTCTTCAATCCGCGGCACGTGAGCAGTTGGATGGACGCCGGACGGCAGCCGTTCGGCGGCGACACGTTCGCGATGAAGCCGACGTGCGGCTGCTGCGCGGCGCAATCGCGGCACTCCATGTGTGGTCGCTGAAAGACGAGGGATGAACGGCGATCGATTGGACTGATGCGAACAGGAACACGAGCACGTGAATGTGAGAAAGAAGAGGAGAGCGCGCCTGGAGGAAACGGCCGCCTGAGCAGACCGACCTCAAAATATAGTCGCCTATTCACCGCGTTAGATGACGCCTGTTTTGCTTCGAGAACCGCTCTGCTTCCACAAGCGTCTTCCAACTATCCAGTCGGCACGCAGCAAAATGAGTTCGATAGACGCTGCTCATAATTGGATCGAAATCCAAAGCTCGTGTTCTTATATCCACTTCCACTCGGAACAAACAAAGCGGTCGTTTAGACATGCCCACAAGGATAATGAAATTGCAGCAAGCCTTCAATTTGATCAAGGGCATGAGGAGGAGTGATTGGTCAAAACAAAAACGAAGATTGCGATCAGGAAAGTTTGCTGAACGCCCGAATATTTCGATAAAGGCCGAAAGTGTAGCGAGTCGCGAGTTTTCAGGTTTTGGCGCCCAATATCACGTTTAGCCGCTTTCGATCCCCATCAGTCCCTTTTTTTGTTGGAATAACGGATGACATCGGGCAAAACGCACGAACGCGAGCAACAAACAAGCCGGTCGTCCGTCAACAAGCCGCCGAATGATCCGACGGCCGCGAGAAGCGGACCCCGAGCGTCCGCATTTCGATTGGAAGCGACGCCGACCGAACGCCAGAGCGAAGCGGAGATTCGCGGCGGGACCTCCCAAACGGAGCAGGAGCCGAAGAAAGCTTGCTGATCGACATTTCGATCCGTTTCGTGACGAAATTCGAGTGAATTCAATCGATCTTTGGCCGAAAGTTCGTCGATTTGACGGCGCACTTTTCTTCCGTTTGCCATCGAAGAAGCAAAAGTCGCAGTTTTTCTCGGTATTTCAATTCAATTCCTTTACCGCTTTGTTTGTTCCAGTAATCAGCGTAATTGGACTCAAATAAGCACGCTAACGACCAGGTAGACAAGGGTTCTTGGTCGATGTTCAATCACGCGTGATCGTCCGCTGCGGAGTGCACTCAAGCGATCGAATTCCGTCTTTTGATTCGATTTATTTCAGGCGATCTCGAATGCGAATTTCGTCGACGCTCGCCGAACTCTCCGCCTTCCGCCGCCCCCGAACGACCGCCGCATGAAGGGCTGGTGGGAAGAAGACGTCGACGTGGTGGAGGAGCGAGCGGAGCGGCAAAAAGCGATGCCCTTCGACACGCCCGCCCACACGCCTGCCCACACGCCGGTCCGCTCGCACTCGCCGGCCGACTACTCGCGTCTGGAGGCGATTTGGGCGCGTTTTGTCGGCAAATCGCCCACCATCCTCTACTACGACTCCGTGGCGGTGGGTCCCTCCATTTCGATCGATCTCCATTGATTTCTCGCCTGTTTGCAGCTGGGCAACACGTGCGGCGACCTTCCGATTCGCCGGTGGACCGTCGACTCGAAGTGCTCGCTGCTGCTGCTCCGCTCGGCGACGGAGCGCTACGAGCAGAAGCCGTCCGAACTGAACGACTTCTTCTCGACCTCCTTCCGCCTCGACTCGTCCGACAGCTGGCTGCTGTGTTTCGTCAAGCACCCCAAAAGCCAGCTGGCGCTCCGCTTCGACCGGCTGAAGACGAACTGCCGCTCCTTCCGGTCGCTCGTCGAAGTCGTGGCCCAACTGATTTGCGGCAAGGAGGACATCCACGCGCTGGTGCTCTCGAACGAAAGCGACGGTGAGTTCCGCCTCTCATTTTTCATTCAACCTTTGCTTTCAGATCTCCTGAAGCGATGGACGAGCCTCTCCGACCGGCTCATCTTTTGCTCCGCCACTGGTCTCATCACCTACTTGTAGCTCCTGGCTGCTTCCCTACGGTTAACTCGACCACCTTGTTCTCGCTGCTCTCCCTCAATTCCTCTTTGTTGATGACTCCTTTGAATGAATAAATTTCCTTTGAGTGCTAAGTGAAACAGGGCGAATTGTGGCGAGGGAATGGCCAAAAATGATGTGAAAGGGATGAACACAAAGGTCAGTCCTTGGCAATCAATGTTTCCGTTTATTCAACAACCAGATCGAATGCAGAGTGATTACGCCTGCCCGGCATTCCGCTCGCTGTCCAGCCGCAACAAGCCGAGCTTCAGCTCGAAGATCTCCGCGAACTTCTCGGCGGCGTCGAGGTCCGCGAACCGCAGGGTCACCCACAGCCTTCGGGTCTCGTCCGCGGGTTTCACGAAGAGGATTCGGAGGTAGTGGAAGGGATCTTCCGGCCGGGCGACGTCCACGAGGAAGGGAGAGCCGAACAGAAAGAAGATTTCCGTCGGCTCTGCGCTCTCCTGCAAACCGAAGTCCATTTGATTGAGCATTCCATTTCATTCACTTACTTCCGTCGCCTCGAAGATCTTCAGGACGTAGTTGTTGAACACGCGGACGACGCCGCTCTTCCACTCACTCGGGTTCAGGTGCGTTCTGCAAGTGGAAGAAGTTGGGGTCCAAAGAGGCGTGAGATCATGTGAATTCACTCTCGATCAGCAACTTTTTGTCCAATCTTCCAAACTCACAAGTAGGAGACTCCGTCGATAGACCCGAGTTCGCGCAGTTCCTTCGCCTCGCTCGTGGCGTGGTGGTTCGTGTCTGGAAGCACGAACATTCATTCCATCGCTTGTCCGCTCATTTCAACTCACATCCGAACATGGAAGTCGGCAACTGCAGGCGGACGCCCGTCGGCTTGTCGCCACGGACGAAAAGCGAGTGATCGCCGGCCCCGAAGGAGTCGAAGAGCCGCCCCAGCTGCTCGCAGTTCGCCCGCTCGCTCAGCTCCCACACGCGCTGGAAGCAGGGCGGGCAGATCGGCGACGAGTTGATCGACGATGCGCACTTCGAGCACAGGTACTGAAAGGGAGGGCGAAAGATAGAAACAAGTCGAGTTCTTCCTCTCTTTCCGTGAGAACGAAAGGAAGTGAACGCACCCATCCGCAGCCGGGGCAACGCCGAATCCCCGCCGTTCCGAACGCCGCGTTGCAGCCCTCCATCAGACACCGCCGGAGGACTTCTTTCGCCGTCCGGAGCTCTTCGGCCTCCTCGTCGAGCGGCTTCTTCACTTCCAAGAGGTCCGTGCGGGCGTCGTTGATCAAATCCATCCACTTTTCGCCATCTCCTTTCGAACTGAACGACGAAGATAAAGAGTGCACCGAATCATGGAGAAGCAACGGAGTTGATCGTTTGATCCATTCCCGTGGAACTGACCTCACGAATCGAATGGGAACACCGCGGTACCAAATGCAGAAGGCGTCCTCTCGATGATCATCCTTGACCACTCGCATCTCCTGCACTCGCAAGCAGCCGATCTTGTAACCCAAACACTTGATTCCGAACGCCTTCGATGCGGTCACAAAGTAGTCGGTGAACTGCAACGACCATGCAAAAGGAGTGGGCAAGGGAGAACTCAGGAGAACGCAAAAGAATTGAATTTGTTGGTAGAAATCAACGAAATCGAGTTTGCCCCAGTGGAGAACTCGGCGCGAGGGTTCGAACACGTCGAACGGGAGATCCTGCAACAAACCGTTGATCGCCAGTTCTCTCCGCACGTGTGGGAGCTCACAGAAAGCGGTAAGCGACCGGCCACGTCTTTCAAGTGGCTTCTTTTGAGCGCCTCGTCCACTTGAGCGTCGACCGAGCAAACGACGTCGTCCAGCTTCTCGATCGCCTCGTCGGCCACCACGCGCTCCGCGTGGCCGGTGGGCAGCAGTTTGCGGTAGCGTTGCATCAGGAGTTTGTACCGGACGAGATTCTGCAGGACGCAGTCCAGCTGAGTGGCGAGTGGGAGCGGCCGGCTGGGCGGATGGCCGTCTGGCTGGTCGGCAGAAGGGCGCGGGCTCAAGATGTCTCGTTCGAACTGAACCGCCGGGATTTCATTCATTCAGCGAGAAACTCACAGCTCGGATCAACGAAGCGAATGTTTTGCTCGTCTTGAGCGACTCGTTCAGCCGCTCGACCAACTGCGTCTTTTGGGCCAAGAAGGGCGCGCAGATCTTCAGGAAGTTCGCGTGGTCGTTCAGCACGTGCGCGAAGTTCGGCGAGCGGGAGTCCCTAAAACCAGCGAGAATCAATGGACGACTAGCGGAAAGACGAGAGCGAACCACGTGCGGTACTTCTCGCTGAATTCCTTCAGCAGGATCGCGTGAATCCCGATCATCTCTTCGGCGGCGGCTGTAAGCAGGTGGACGACGTGCGTGGCTTCTCGCTTGTTTTCGGGCGGCGGCGGGACCACTTGCCGCCGCGCCTTCCGGCCGAACACCTCGCAGTAGAAGGGGAGACCCTGAACGAACAAAAAGACCGCTTGATCGCCTCCTTGCAGCCTCCAAATGAACCTTGAGAGCGGCGAGGAAATCCACGTAGTTCTTCTGATTGGTGTAGAACTCGCAAACGACGCCGTGGAGGTCTCGCAATCGGCGGTTCTCCTTTTCGTCCGCCGTCTTGTACACGAAGATGGCCGCCCGCTCGTCGAACCCGCGCGCGGCCGGCGGCTCGTCGTCGTCCGCAAGATGGAAGGCGGCGAACAGTTGATCGAAGGCCGCTTGGTCGTCGCTCTCCGAACGGAAGTCGCGCAGAAGCACGCTGAGGACATCCTCCGGCAGATTCGGACTGCAATCGAAAAAGGTAGACGGTGGGGAATAAAGCGTGGATCGAGAACAATCGTCCAAAACAAAGCCTGACGTTGCTCTTTAACCAAACCCAAAAG